>JAQGAV010000564.1:0-30639 GCA_034691345.1 Phasmarhabditis papillosa
GGCTGACTGCACGGCCTAACCCGGCCTAAACCGGCCCGGCCCGGCCCGGCCCGGCCTGGAATTTAAAAAAACTAGGCCGGGCCAGGCCGGGCCGATCCGGCCGGATAATCACCTCTGCTCCCCAGGATAATGGAATCGAAACTCATTGCGCACATGCAACGGCCTTGCGACAGTTCCTCCCAAGTTCCCCCCAACCTAGAGACGCTAATTGAACATTTAGTTATTTCGGCGATTGGAAAAGTAAAGTAAACAGTAATATTTTAGTAGTAATGACATATTCCCATTATCACATCCATTATTAAGACTATATTTTACATTTAAAACACAGATATTAGGTTTAGACACCCGGAAAATACTGATATTATTCCGCAAAATAGTTTGGAGAAAATAACGGAAAAATTCGGAATAATTTGATAAATTTTTGCTTTATTAAAGAAAGATGCACTATACTAACATAAAATTAGTAGAAAGATGAAGAATCGATTGTATTTTGGTAGATTTAGTCGATTTCAGAACCTTTGTTTTTTAACCTTGGCGGGAACTGTCGCATATCCCATGCAACAGACTATATGTAGCTATGCCAGAGGGCTTCGATCAAATTTAAAATAAACCTAATAATTTGATTAGTATTATTAAACTTATTAAAATATGTAAATTATACAAAAAGTATACATATTTAAGGCCGTCTGCCACATTTGGTTAAACGTTCAAAATCGAAAAAAAACAAGTGTAAAGGAAATGTTTAAATATAAATAACAAAAGCTCGGAAGGAAATAGTTTCCCTTTATATTAGGTTCACTATAGTGATTCACTATCTATAGATCATAGAGAGGTTTAGACCTTACGGGTATTCCTTAAGAGAAAACTGTCAAAATGAAACTATTTTGAAAACGGAACAGTTCAAAATAATTCTGTTTTTTGGGAGTCCGCGTTTACTAGTTCACCTAAATAGAAGATAATGTATAGTCAACGGCTAAGACTTATGCAAGGGTATACGGTACGAACTGCAAATTGTATTAGAGCGCGGCCAAGAAATAGCGCGCGAAAACTCAGACTAGTCAATAATGAACTTCGCAATACCACAACTAACATTTTTTTCTAAAACAATTAAGTTATATTACTGAATATAACTATTTTTCACGTTCTGAATTGAGCAGACCTTCAACTTGCATATCATTTGTCCGCCGTCTATAGTTCTAAACTGGATATGACTTGGTTTTATTTGTTTGCAAACCGGCGCCGCCTTATCTAACTCCTTAGAGAATAGAAAGTGTCTTCCTCATGGCTATTCCGTGAAAATGAGCAATTCTGAAAATGAACTTCTTTGTCGAACTTGAGGAACTTAGTTTCTAAAATACATCTAAAGTATATTGTTTAGAACTTTTATAGGGTTTTCCATGAGTTAAGACGATATGTATTCTTCACATTTTTATGAGAAAGTTACGTATTAAGCAATCTTTGAAGGGGAAAGTTTCGTGAAATTAGCGTTTACAATTTTTCCTGCGGCTAGTTTTGTCTTAAATTAGACTATATCATTCTGCAACCAATGTAGGTCTAAAAATGTCGAGTACCTTAGATGATATAGGTTTTTTGTAACTTTGGCTATGAGCGGTATTGAAAAAGATAAAAGTATTCACAAAGAATGATCAAATGATGTTTCTGTTAAATTGTTGCGCACTATTATTCATCAAAAGAACTAGGTTACATAAGAAAAATATGTTACAGCCTTCGGTCGTGATAGAGTAAAGAGCGGTCCCGGTCAAAATGGGCCTACACAGGCCCAGTTTCTAGAAATAACATTATCACTACTCAAGTTGACCGTTCGTGGCTAGTGTGGTTGGCCGGGCAACGCTGATTTTCTCTACTTCTGGTGTTAGACTGATTGTTAGAATTGTATTCGCTCCGAAGGTTTAAGAACAAATGACCGAAACCTCGAAGAGAAGAAATCTACGATTTTTGTGAGTCGGGGAAATAAACTGCTGTTAATCTTCTCAGTAGAAGTCTGATGAAGCTGAGGTAACAGTAAAACAATAAAAAACTTTTCTATTTTCATAAACATCCATTATATCATTGGTTTTTGGTGTATTATCTGCCTTATATATAAATATTTGTATAAAATAAGAAGTGTTTGTGATAAAGAGAGAGATTGCCGACTGTTTCTTTGATAACATTGAGATAATTCAAATAAATTAAGAAGAATATCAAGATTTAAAGTAAATAAATATGTTTAAATAAAAGGGTAACATCAAAGAATAAACGAGGGTTACTGTAGCTTTGTCTGCAAGTGATGCGTGTTTACTGTCTTAGTTTCACTTTATGAAGCTAATGAAGTGGAATAGCAATTGAAATGTAGTTTATCGGAGGGAATATATAGTCTGTAACAAGAAAAAGGCTTCAAGGTGCGATGTTATAAAGGCTGTCAGAAATTACTCAATTTTCGTCGAAAGTAGATGTTCTTGGTAGGATTAGAAGCGCAATTTATTGCTTGTTACTAGAAAAATATCATGGCGTCTTTTTGCGATGGTTTGATTTCATAAAATCCAAATACGTAATTGCGAATGTCCTGATTTAACACCGCACCTTGCAGCCTTTTTCTTGTTAAAGACTATATAGTCTATATAAACATCTAGATTTCTGGCTCAGTATCCTGAAGGGAGACGATGATCAATGTACTACACGGTCCCGTTTGAAACCTAAAGTTCATTTCTCACTAAAATGCTTAAACCGCAACATTCGAAAAAAACTCAGTCGCACAGATTGAGCTATGGTCTTTCCAATGATAAATAAATAAACATAATTTTATGGTGAAATAATCCAAGAATTGAGCCGCAAGATTTCACCATTTTAATTTGCTCTGTCCCGTTGCCTTAGGGCGCGGCGAGCCGTGACTATTGAAGAAAATGCCCCCATTTCACTGATTTACCATTCTTTTTCATAAGACTCTGCTATCCCGCAGGATAATGAGCTGGAAATCTCTTTATAGAAATTATAGCAAAATATGGTTCACGGTTCGATGGACTTTCGATTCATTAATAAGTGTTAGAAGTCCTTAATAACTCATGATATCATTACTTTAGATTTGGTCGACGGAGGGTTTCGGTCATTCATTCCGGAATCTTCGTCACAGAGACAACTTCATTCTATCATTCAGTCTATGACTGTACCATACATCAATGCCTCCACTAATTCTTAAGAAAGAATCCTCAATAACATTTAAACAAAAAGAGAACAATATAAAACAAGACACCGTTGACGGTATTAATTGTAAATCCGATGAATTAATTTTTCCCCCTCGGATAAAAGTCTCTGCAAGTGAGTCCTGAAACGCCAGCCTCGGCAAATTGGAAAATGTTTGACCTCGACTCGGCCTCTGAGAGCGAACAAAAAAGGTGTTCGTATGAAATTTGGTGTTATTCCTTGTTTCTTACATTAGAAAACAGGTTTAAAAGAGAATTTTCGGCCCCGTGCCGGCCCGTGAAATTCCCAGCCCATTATTTTATAAAACTATACAACCATGCTTATGCTCACCCTAACAGTGTTATTTTATGTCTTGTTTTTACATAAACACATCTGCAGAATTGAGCCTTCTGCGAGTTCATTTTTTATATTCCGTGTTGTTCTTTAATCTTACCTAATAACAGAAATGGTCGGAATTCCGTTTCCCGTTGTCTGCCGTTTTTACCATTTCGTTTTTCTTTTAGAAAAGTTGATTCCTTATTCCATTTACTGTTTCCAATGTTTTCATGCCGATTATCCCTGCCTAATAGGTTAGCACTTTTTGCTGCAATAGTTGTTTAATTATAATAACAGTTTATTAATCCGTGAGGAGGTTGTGGGTTCGATCCCTCCCCCGTCCCAAGCCGGACTGAGCAACCGTGGGATGTATGCTTGCATGTTCTCGCATGATTCCCGCAAAAACCGACTTCTAGCTGTCCCAAAGATGGAAAGAATAACAAGAACACTAGTCATGTGATATATATTGATATACGGAATAAATAGTTGTTTTTAGTTGTTTAATTATAATTTTTTTCCTTGTTCTATAAGCTGATCTTATAGTTCTCGTAATCTAGCCATTTTCATTCTTCTCCGTCCCTTTCGATACCATCTTCCGACTTTATAAAAAACTCTCACGGATCCTAAAAGAATCATTTAAAACTATGAGAATTATTGACAAATGGTTACACGCAGTGCAAACAAATGTAAAATATTATGGATATTCATAAGAAAACATTGATATTTATCGGTTTTCTTTTCAACTTTTCTTGTTTTTTGTTTTGTTTTTAATGTTTTACTTTAGAATGACAAAGAGAAATGATCTACAGGGTATTCGTGGTATTGCTATTATTGTTGTTTTAATGTTTCATTTAAATCCGCCATTGTTTCCATTTGGATTTATAGGAGTAGATATGTAGGTTATTGTATGTAGCATCAGCTAGATTTTCCAGCGCGGTATCATGTGGCCGTAGTATAGAAACGCCCGGGTGGGTGTCCGGGCAGTTTTTAGCCTGCTCGGGCAACGATTTACAACTGCTCGGGCAAAAAAAATACCCACTTAGGCGTTTCTTACTACGACCACTGGAGAGGGCGGTGTTCTATAAAAATTCGTTTAATTTTGATCATAACACAAGGTTAAGAAAACTGAATTCTTACTCTATGTATTTTTTACCGCTAAAGTTGTATAAAAGTGAAGTGTTTCGGATTCAAACATGTTTTTCTACCCAAGATTGATGAAAAGTGCACCAAATTTGTTTTCAATCGAAGTTGTTAAGTTTTAACCCCAAAGAGAAGAAAATCCCTAATCTTCCTTTCTCGAATCTATAAAACAAATCTTGATGATTTGAAATGCTCAGTTCTTTGTTTTAGGTTTTTTGTTTTGAGTGGATTTTTAATAACAATGATTCTCTCACAGAAGAAGTGTTCTATTGATATTCTATTAGAATTTTATGGCAAAAGATTCAAGAGGATTGTACCTTTATTTATTTTTATATTAACAATGGTTTATGCAGGTTTGTTCTTACAGAAATAATGCAATAATGATATATAGTCCATGCCAAGATCTAGGTTTTCAGCGAACAGTGCTGTTAAATAAAAATAAACGAACTGTTAAATACAACCGTTATGAGCCTTCCTTCAAAAACAAACCACTGCTCTTCGGGATACTGCGCTGTAACATTTGCGCTTCATAAAGACAACACATTTATTATTTGGATCTTTCTGTTTAGTTAGCAACTATATTCTACTTTCGACGGATCGCTTACAATTCTTGCTGGATTTAAAATGGTCGCTAGCCTTTGTTTCTAACTTACAACCTTTATATGAAGTACTCGGCTATTGGGATCAGGTTAGTTCATCTTAAGGGAAAAATCACAATTTAAACCTTTCAAGTAAGAATTCTATGAAAGATTAAATTTAGTAAAATAAGGCTCTTATGTTTTGGATACTATTTTTACTAAAAATTCACCATAAGTAATTTTGATGTTAACAATAAAGTGAACGCATATAACTTTTGCTTAGATGGAACCTTTGCGAAAATTTCAGAATAATCGCGCACATCAATAGCCCTTCGCCATTATGAAAAGCTTCCCGCCGATTCATTTTTGTGGGGTGCCAATATGTCACGGCTGGCTGACGGAGACAGTTGGGTTAAAGGACTGAGCTCTCAATTTAAAATTAAAACTTATTTTTCTCTTGGAAGCTTTAACCTAATAATTCGAAAAAACTCAGCTGCACAGATTGAGCTATGGCCTTTCCAATGATATATAAATTAACATGAATTGCTTACCAAAATAAGGCAGGGTATGAGCATCAAGATTTCATTATTTGAGTTCGCTCCGTCCCGCTTCCTTAGGGCGCGGCGAGCCGTGATCTATCTCAAGCAAAGGGGGGGGGGGCTATTCTTGTGTATGATGGGGACGCAACTGGAATGTTCTCTATAATAGTATTATAATAATAAGTAATATATTTATTATAGGTTAATGCTTATCGATTTCTCGTACATTGTTGGTCTCTTGGAGTTGAAATTCAGTTTTATTTAATAGCACCGTTTATCATAGGATACATGAGGACAAAAAAGTAAAAACTTTAGCTACAATTAAATATAAAACTATGTTTATAGGTACAATTTATTGGTTACTATGATATTATTATTTTCTTCTCTAATATTTCAACTTAATTCAACGACTAAGATGGCTTACGGATTTCCTTTTAGCAGGTGTGTATCTATAAATATTAGACCATTATTTATTGACTTTACAAAACACAAGATCACATATGTTTGGAGCAAAGATATGAGACTAAGGAACTTCAGAAAGGGGTAACTTCGTAGCAAAAGAACTAGGCTGCCGAGGATTCTATCTTCGAAGGGATTCAAACCATCAATTTCTATCTTACGAAGCAATGAGAATAACTACTGAGCCACATCGCCACAGTATTTAGTTTCAAATAAGAATTCTTTTTTAGAATTTGGCAATTTCTATGCGGTACTGTAGCTTTTGAAGTGATTAGTAGAAACGAGTGGAGTTTGGTATCTACAGAAATAAATGGAATTGGTGTGTCTGGATTAAATTAACGAGTTTCGACAAATTCTTCGCGGCTGACGAGGTTTTCACCCAAAATAATGGTAGAAATGTTGACTAGTTATACAACTGTTATAAATTTATGCAATTGCCTATAACTTCGTTCAAATTCATCGTAAAAAATTTGATCTCATATTTCGAATAAGAATACATAGCGCTATCAAACAAAGCGTCAATATTGGCAAGTCAATTTTGGGTGTACCGTGCCTTTAATGTAGTTTATCCCTATTATCTTTATGATAAACATTATAATGAGTATAATGATACATTATAGAATATGAAAGTCTCAATAATTACGGTAATCAAAGAAGTTTCGTAAACAAACATTCAATTATTATTCCTGTACTTAGAGATATTTCTATTACTTTAATAGTTTTAGCAGTTATTTGGAATCCTAACTTTTTAAATGAGACTAGTACGAGGTAAGTAGATGGGTATACAAGAAAACATTGTTCCGGGATAGTATCGTTGTCTTTATGGTGTCTAAGGCTAATATTAGTATTTCATTTATAAAATTTCAATTCCTGTATCACTCGCACCACAATAATAGTAGATTTCTTCAAGGCAGAGCTTCGGCCATTCATTACGGAATCTTCTGAGCAGAGACGGCTTTTTTCTATCATTTAGTTTTTGTGTGCAGGAAACATGTGATAGTTAAGCTTCTGGTATGCCAAGCCTTCTGCAGCTACGGGGGTCGAAACCCAAAGCATCAAATTCGCGGATTCAGAGACCGCTGCTCCAAACACGTTGCTAAAGTACTAAAGAAATATCCCAGTATCTCTATTATTCTAGTGAGCTGGACTCAAGACTTCTATAATTAGTTTCAAAACTAAAATTAATAAAACATATATTTTAGGATCTTGGGTACTATACTGACAACTCTAATAATAGTTATCTCACAACCTTCTAATAGTTCTCTTATTTGTTCTAAATGGCTTGTATTTATTGGTAATATATCATATACACTCTATTTAGTACATTGGCCTGTTATTGTATTTATTAAATATTATTATAATATTACAGAACTAGGATATCATAGTAAGAATGCATACAATTTAAATACGACTCACTTCAAAAAGTTAGCTAACTTATTGGTTATTTTTACTAGGGGTTTGAAAAAGATTGGCCTTAAGGTACTGGGTCGGCTTCAACCAATTAGTATATACATAAATAACTATTCTTACTGTTTACTATCATTTAAAATAATAGACAACGCTACATTAGATGTACGTAAAATAGGAAAATATAGTATAGTTTTAGAAAAAAGCTATAATAAATAATTTAGGCACAATATTGTCGTTAGCACTGATGTCCACTATTTCCATACTAATTCATTATTTAGTTGAAGTGAGTTGCTGTTCTTCTTGAGGTTTATCTTTTACAACTATTTAATTAATATAGTATTTATATATAATAATACTAAATAACTAGTATTTATATAGTCTATTTTATGAACTAGACTATAGCGCGCCGCAGTTACTCGATGCGAGGTGCTGCAAAATTTTGCCTTTACTAGATTTGAGTTCGCCCGGGTGGGTGCCCGGGTAGTTTCCACCCTGCCCGGGCAATAATCCCCAACTGTTCGGGAAGCTATAACCTGCCCGGGCAGCCACCCGACGTTTCTATACTTCGGTCACAGACGAGGTCCATGATTTGTTTCATTTACAAATTCACAGATCTCTTCATTTTGTTAACCTGTAGAAGATACTCATAGTCTATTTCAAAGCCAAAAAGGTTCTTAATTGCCATGTTTGCAATTTTTTGAAGGCAACCGCTCATCGAATGAAGCCGGTACGATGCAGTATGGGGTTTAAAACAGACTAAATACATTACTTTCCTTTATTCAGCAGCCTCTAATAAAAGCAGACTACATTGTTGGTTGGTCTGTTATCATTATTTCTATACTTTTTATACTATTAACTCTACCTTATTATCTTAGAGAAGATAATGTTCCAGAAGGAGGTTTGACACAAAACACTTGTTAAAGAGACTAACACTTTGATGTGCTAGAAACGATTCTGTGAAGTAAAATGTGAATGATTGATTGTTAAATAAACAATATTTAGGGTTATAATAACTATTCATTTAATAGATTAAAACTTGTTTGAAGTAAAGATAAAAATAAACATTTGCTTAATTATAATAAATTAAATATTTTAGTGATTTCTGAGGCTATAAAATTCAATGAACAAGAGAATTCTAAAGTTTACTTCAAACTACCTTGTACGAATGATTTTGATGCGGAAAACTGGACTCTTTTCACGGAAGAACCCCCACTACGATGTCAAACGGTTAGGTTTTCATTTTTTTTCATTCTGGTTTCCCAAGCCTTCTGCAGCTACGGGAAGTCGAACCCACAGTCCCAGATCCTCGCGGATTCAGATACCGCTGCTCTAACAACAAGGCTAAAGCACACGCTTATACAACTTCATTTTTATAGAACTTTTAATTAACTTATTTTAGACTGGAAATGGTACAAAGAATATATTAGTTTTGGGAAATTCTATAGCCTATAGAGCATTTCCACTAATTCACGAGTTATTGAAAGGAAGATACAGTATGCTGCGACTGTTCTCAAGAAGCGGTTAGTAATAATTATTATATATTAATTTAAATAGATTCCTCTAAACAAAACTGTGCAACTTTTCGTAAACAAACGTATTCCAATAGTTTATAATGTTATTCTATCAGTTTTTAATACTATAGTTGGTTTATAAAAGACTAACAAGCGAGGTAGCCCAGCTGTTTAAAGTTTCGCCTACAAGCTGGAGGACAAATGTTCGATTCCCCCTGAAGACAGAATCCGTCTCACAATTTTGCCCCAAATATCCAAACCATCCAGCGGGCCGGGTCCTAAAAAAAGGCGGTGGGCCGGGCCGGATCCGGGATCAGGTTGGATGGTGTGCAAATATCTGTGATCTTGTGTTTCTTAAAGTTAATAAACAAACTTTTTCTTTCAGCTTGTCCTCCACTCAGCAACTATTGTCCTATGTTTACAAAGGCATCTCATACTGTTGTTGAGAAAATGAGACCAGACGTTATATTTATTATACAAATAGCAACGTAAACAAGTTTTGTTTATGTTTTAATTAAATACAAATGTTTTAGAGAAGGCAATTTTACAGCACCCGTGACAGACTGGAAAACTGATCAAATGTATCGAGAATACCAGGAGAATCTCAATTTCTATAGGTAATATTTAAATAAAGGAAGATGTATAATATTAACTGTGTTCTTAAAAAATATTATTATGATCGACGAGTCAAAAAACCTTCAGTTAAAAGTGCAAATAAAACGTATCCTTGGAATAAACTCCTATAGCAAGTAAATTTGCCCGAATGATGCGCATCGGTGCCGTGCCGAGACGAATTTGGCCGTTCGCGGCAGCGAGCCGATTCGCTTTTCTCAGACCATCCAACCTGGGCCCGGGCCCGCCAACTTTTAAAATTTAAAATTTAAATTTTAAAAAAAAATTTTCTAGGAAGCATTACTAATCGATATAGTAGGTAGTACTAATTTCCAGATGTTGTTTTTTGCCATATACTATCTTTTCGTTGATCCATTACCATAAAGTTCATTGAAATCTATATTTTGATTGCTTTTTTACTCACATATTGGGCCCGGCCCGGTCCGGCCCGCTGTGGGGTCTGGCTTATCTCTAATATACAGCAATATTGTAATTCTCTAGCACAGTTGATATTAAACTTTTCAATATATAAAGTTATTTATTTATTTTAGCAATTTTTCATCAAAGATAATAATTGATCTGCCGTACTTTGTTTATCAAAAAGAACGACCAGCTAAAGAAATAGTAAGAAGACTTAAGTTAGGATTATCTCTCTCGGATATTCATGTTACAAAAGAGGTACGGTATTTAAGAATATATAGGAGCGAATCGTTTATTAGTAAAATCCGCCAATTGTAAAGGTTTAAAGGTTTGGATAACAAGATACACGAGATCACAGAATACAACCACTCCATTCTAAAAAAGCCGGTTTAGCTTGGAGTAGGGAGGATTATAATATATAACTTATTTATTTAATTATATTTTTAATTAAGGAGGCCTCCGTTCAACAACATTGGCATCGACTAAGAATTAATAGACTAAACTGCTCAAAATGTATAATGAACGATCTAGATGAGGTTAGTTGACATTCTGGATAATCACTATATATAACTACATTAGAAGTACAAACTTAATTATAGCAAGTATTGAGCGCCGGTTTTTCACTAATCCACACAACTAGCATTGGGGTAGGGTAATCCTGTTTGAACTTTGAAATCTGCTTTGGGTTTGTTGGCAAAAATAACAACTAAACTTCTATATTAAAATACTCGTTTAGGTTCTATTCGATACAAATGGTGTTCACTATCTTTACAATCGTAAAAACTTATTTGCCTATACCTCTGATGGAGGTCATTTTACTCCTGAAGGATTAGAGTTATTGAAGCCAAACTATAAGAAGATTATAGAAGGAATATTTAATTAAATTTAATAAAATATGATATTTAGTGTGTTTAACTGTTCTCCTAAAATTCCAATTAAAATACTTCATTTTGTACATAAACACTAACTTTCGGAATCTTACAAATCAAATACTATCAAAAGAGGTTGCGCGGTTCCCCAGTGGCTAGAAGAAGTGATGTATAACATGCACCTATCTATGAGTGATTGATTAAAATAATGCTCCTGAGTTTATAGTTAGTCGATTGTAATATTTATACTGAACAAGGGGTAATAACCTTCTGCAGTCGGTTAAGAACGAATTGTTAATTTATTGCTCCAGGGATGTGCGGAATGCCGTTTTCAAAAATGCGGAACGCCGAAGTTTCAGACCAAAATATCTTCTAACTTGCTACGCAGTCAAAATATTGCCGAATCAAAAGTATTACAAGGATTTTTAAGCTACATGACATGCTTGGATTCCGTGAATTTGAATGCAGCATTCAGCAGAAGATCTTGCAATTTTTGTCTGTTGTGATTCATTGCAGGGAAATCATCATTAAAGTATCAGTTGACCATATCTCAGCTCCCAGGAGACTTTCGGCCCAAATATATTCAAGTACAAATATTTCACAAGTATTTTATGTTTACCATTCATTGGTGGCTAGAATCTTGGCCTCATAACGAGAGGTCAATGGTTGGAAAATATGTTTGAGAATAAGTTTTTATTTGAGGCTACTGAAGTTTATTAATGAATAAATACTAAAAACACAATTTATTTTTCTTAATACATAATACACTTTCCATTTTCCGGTCGTACGTAACCAGTAAAACAAGTACAACTACCGTAACAAGGGATAAGCTTAATAAAAATTTAATGAGAAAGAATTTCTGTGAAAATGCAGTGTTCTTTATTGCACGCAAATAAGTTTTGTCTTTTCGGGTTTTGTTTTGGTAACACTTCAAAAAGAATTGTATTTAACGAGTATTCTATGAATTATGCTGATCTCATTGATATGATGCCTAAAAACATCGTCTTCCCGGTCTCGACCGGCGCAGTCACTCCATTTTTCGTTTAGCGGACATTTGACATCTGAAAAGAGTGAAATATATTATCATTTTTAAGAGTTTGTTTATTCTTTTACAAAACACGAGATCACAAATATTAGGAGCAAAGAAGTTATACAAGGGAACCATAGGAAGTGGGACTTCATATCACAGCACCCAGGGAGTCGTGGCCAGGGATGCGAATTTGAATCGCCAGGACGGGCCGAGACGAGATTTTGGAAGGACGAGCTAGGCCGGTCAATTTTGACCCTGTGACGTAACTTTTTGTGGCAAAAATACGTTCTTGTAATAAGATATAAAGGGGGGTTCGAACCATTGACCATGTAAGAGCATTGTTTCAAACCACTGCGTCACCGCGCCCCATCATTAAAATATCATTAAAATATTTCCCAAAGCCGTAATATTGTCATCATTACATTTTTCTCTACTATCTTATGTATAAGTTAAGATGTATAGCCTCCAAAGACTGGTACAGGCCTCCCGGTATAATATATCGCTTTGTTTGCGGGGTTTCTCTAATTTATTCAAGATGTTTATTTTGATTACTTGAACAAATATAGTCAGATTAAAAAGTAATGAGGCCGTGACACTGCGCTGGCTTGCATTCTACGCGCGCGATATCAGCAGATTGCAAACTTGCTTTCACTCTGCCTTACTCAGACAAAATATAGCAACATTCTTGCTTATGAACACGACCGTATTACTATTGAATCCGACCATATATTAAATTTATCATACTTATGGTTACGCCTAGTAAACATAGCTGTTTTTAAATATTACTGTCTAAATAAAATTAAAATAAAAACCAACATCTGTGACAAAACTTATTGTGTACACAATCTCTCGCATAATTTCGTTTATAGTTTGGGGGACAGGAACAATACTGAATAGCGCCGGTAACATTGCGCTCATAGCACTGAAACTATTAATTTAAAAAATAAATAAAGGTTTTTAGTTTGTAGTACCTAAGTGATATCCTTAAGTTACAAATATGGCCGTAGCTGTTTTAGCTATTAATTTTCAGTTTGGCCAGAAGGAACTTTACGTGCGAATTTGAACTGTTTTAAAAAAAGTTTGTTTAATCGTTTTTGCGAAACACGAGATTACAGTTATTTGGAGCGAAGAAATGCGACAAGAGAACCATAGGAAGTGCGACTTCATAGCACAGCACCCAGGGAGTGGAGGCGGCGAATCAGAACAAAATTGCCAGAATTTTTTCTCAGGGGGGGGATCAATTGTTCGGAAATTTTAGTTGTTTCACAAACCTTATTCGGCGAAATAGTAGGTTTATAACACTCCAATAGTGCCAAACCATCTACCTCGCGAACGTAAGGCCACCGATGGTTACAGTGACAGAAAGCTCGCCTTTGACTATAGCAAAAGTGTCTAGGCTCTCTCTGTGACTAAACGCTCCTGAATCTTATACAAGTTTCCCCGATCCTAACATATGAAACAAAGGTAAAGAATATAAGATTTATATGTACATAAAGGAAACCCGAACAATATATAAAACCCGATCTAAAATGGAGCGACGTTCAGTACGTATAACTCGCCTGCCACAAAATAGGTGTAAAATACTTGGCGTATGTCGCCGCCAATCGTAGATTTGCCTGCGATACGGTAGGTTCGCTGCGGGACCCAGCCGGCATTTAAACCTCACTTTAAAATACTTCAAAGTAGTTCAAATTACGTGCGTAAAATATGCATATTTGCAGCACATTTATGACTGTTCGAAAGTGTAAAACTGGATTACTCACCACAAGGATGCTCTGAGTTAGAGCCACAGGCAACATTGAATTAGTGAAACTAATGTTCTCCAAAGCCCGATGTCTCCCATTCAAGGATAACATCATTGTATGCCTCTGTTGATGATGTTTCTTGCATATACTACGAACCAAAAAAAGACCCTAAATCCATATAAAAGTAAAACAAGTTAAAGTGATTCCTCTCGGGCATTGATCCCAAATTCGAATAAGTACTATATACTGGTACTTACAACTGCGTTCACTACCAATAATATCATTTGTAGCTTGGAGAAATAAGCAAAGAAAACAGCCACTAAAATATATAGGTTTTAGGTTTAAAATTAAAACTAACCGACATTATTCGCAGTAGCTATATATGTGATACAGGTCGATATAGTCACCTGTGAAACAAGCAATTAATACGGTAAACTCGTGTTCAAGTGATTTAGCCTAGAGGTGGTTAATCTGCCCGGCCTGATATTTTTGAGAGCGGGCCGGGCCAGGATAAGCCGGTTTTCAGGGCGGATCCTGGTTTTTCAAGAATTCATATGCAATCAGGACCGTTGAAAACTAGGCCGGGCCAGCCGGATAACTAGCTCTTCTTTAGCCTAGTGGTAAGAGCAGCAACCTATGAATCTGTGAGGATGTGAAGCTCTTTGCTTTCCTAGTACCTGCAACAGGCTGGTAATCCAGCAGCTCACTCAAGTTGGAAATTATGTGCCAGTTGTACGCAAATGTCACGGATGAGAATTAAAAATAAAGCAGACTTGAGTCAAATTCCTTTAATATGGGGGTAGTCAAGCGACCAATATATCTTACCAAAAGAATAAAAAATACTGCAGACTTCGTTGATGATTCAAATATTCTGTCATAATGCTTCCAGTAATAAACGGCCCATAGTCTGTCAAATGTAATAGCAAACCATACAAATGTCATGACAACAATAGTGAGAAGCCATGGAAAGGAAAGAATCGTCTGAATTTGAATGATCTGTACATACTCGAGGTGGTTATCCGGCCTTACCTGATATTTTTGAGCACAGGCGGGCCGGGCGGATAACCACCAATGATCTGTACTATACTTCATTAACAATTGCACTTTTGAGTAATACGTCTATAAGAAAGTGGTCAACTTTTGTTGTCATCTCAGACGAAACAATGATACAAAGTAATGTAATGTATACTATCTGGACAAGAATTTGTGGTAGTGAAATTACGTTGAAATTACAAAAGTCCCCCATAAAACTCACAAAACCGCTATCTGGCTGCTGTAGTAGGTTTGGAATAAGGAACAAAAGTCTATTAACAGTGTTTATTAGATAGGTAAATATAATGAGAATAATGAATAACCTGAATTTTTGTTAGAAAACTGATTTGCTAGACAAATTCTGAATGTTTTTTGGAAAATAAAAGTTTGCAAGGTATTTGGAAAGAACTTCTAGTTAGGTTTATTTCGGTTTGAATGGAAATACGTGGACAACATTAAAATTCTTAAATTTTTCTAATCCGAAAAAACTAAAACATACCTTAGGTTGAGGTGCATAGTTTTAGTAATAACAATAAAATAGAATAGTGCCGCTGAAACCGGCAAATACAGTGCGCATATCATAGTCTCGGGATAGTGAATAACATAAGCCCAAGTGGAGAGCACCATACTATTCTATAAATATATAGTTCTATTCAAGAATAATAATGGAATGTTAAAGAAGAATCTCGTTGGAAATGGCTCTGAAAGTATTTGAAAACCGAAAACATACGCAAAATTTCCATAAAATACACAAATAACGCACCATTATGCCTTTTGACTCAGACTATATTATGTTTCAAAACCAAGATTAGATCACATTGGCCTTACTCGATTTGCCAGTGTTGCAAAATGTTATTTCAAAGGAGTATAAATTGACTAATTCAGAAACTTTTTGAACGCTAATTTGTTGCAACATTGCGGATCTTGTAAGGCTACGAAATGTAGTCTAGTTTCTGAAGCAGTCTACAGTAAATATAAATAGTAAACAAATTTTATTCTATTGAAAATAAAGGAACTATAAATAGTATAATAACAAGCAACAAAAATATCCACTGAATGCAGGTGGAAAGATGATCTAGTGGAACAATGCTGTCAAAACTGGATGAACAAAGCCATTACCAATACAAACGAATGGAAACAATGCCAAGCACGACATATGGATACTTTGAAATATCTCTAAAGTT
Organism: Phasmarhabditis papillosa; assembly: GCA_034691345.1. NCBI lineage: Eukaryota > Metazoa > Nematoda > Chromadorea > Rhabditida > Rhabditidae > Pellioditis > Pellioditis papillosa. Next base: position 16,043 of record JAQGAV010000564.1, read on the forward strand.
ATCTAACATATTTATATCGTTATAAATGAAATATATAAATATTTTAACGGAAGTCTTTTTATTACTTTGTTATCCAAACTAACACATTATGACTTCAAAACAGTGAGAAAATAAGTTCAATTTCTGTATTTCTGTCACTGATTACGAAAGAGAACTTTATCGAAGCGAATAAGAACTAGTGCAAAGTCCCACCAGGGTTTAGTTGTCAACAAGATCGATCTTTTGTAAAACAGGGAATTGTTTGTTAATAATAAGTTACATGTTTTGCAAAGGACAGTCAAATTGTTCCCAGATTAGAGAAACTAAGTTAAAGTACTTACTCTGGTGAGAAATATCACATTTTGGAACTTTATGGAGAGTTCGAGAAGTGTGTCGAGAAACGAAACAACTTGCCAAAAGCTGTGAAGTTCCAATATCATAAAAACAGTTTGAGGAAAACTGCTAGAGGAGTCGTAGATGGTCTTATAGTTCGAGATTAAAGCAACGATTATACAATAAGAACTGACAAAGAAGTATGGTGACTGGTCTAGATTCTAGGGGTCTTCACTGGATCGACTGGAGAAGTTAGCTACTACAGAATGTGGCATGGATTTCAGCTCGCTAGAGAAACTATACTTCGGACAGATGATCATCTTAGGTGTTTGAGTGAAAACTCATAAACTCAGATCTACGGGAATCTCATATGAGACTGATCTAAAGGGCATACCCTTGGGAACTGATGGAGACAATTGTAGAGAAATCCACTGATTTCAAAGGAAAAAAGCAAAGGAGCCAAATCGGGAAGATCAAAAAAGATAAAGAAGGCGTGTTCCATATCATCCACGTCCGGCAATAACAAAATCGGAGGAGAAGGTTTCTCCGGACAACCTGGGAGACCAATATACCCCCAATTTCAAAGAATTAGTGGGACCAAGCCTAGTTCGGAGTAATAACGACAATTTGAGGAATATACAAGCATCGAGTGCGCAGGATGTAAAAATATTGGCCACTCGTTAAGATGCTGCCGTCGACTTCAAACTTGTGAGAAAAGAACAATGCACGCGGAACTTAGATATGTTGTAAATGCACTCTGCCAGACACAGTACGAACCAGTGTAGCAAACTTCACTTCTTCATTTGTAGAGAAACACATGCTCTAGCACTCTGCCCTAATGCTTATGTCAATGGATACTTTGAGTCTATTCCTGAAATTATCGACCAGCAACCTGTATTACGTGTGATATGTGGGTAGATTTTCTCTTTCTCTTTGTTATTATTATGTAAATTTGGGGAGTTTTATATCTAAACCTTTATATGTGTTAACGGATTTCTTGTTAGTCGGGATAGTTCTGCTCTTTCGGGAAAAATTAGAGTTTTATATATATTGTTGCACGGTGCACACTCGCTGTGGTGGCTATGTTGTCCGCCGTTCTTCTCTTCTATGTTATGGAAGCAAAACTCTATCCAAAAGTAGAGTACTTCATCCAGGATTTAAAGTCAGAAAAGGTACAAATATGTAGGGTCGCGCTTTAATGCTAACTTTTGGGAGTTCAGGGGACCCGGTCATTCCAGTACGATTTAGATTTGGCATTCGGCCAAAAAATTAAGCATTGGCATTCTGCCAACTTTGCTGAACGCCACTGGAAACCAGTTAACTTTTCAGGATTGTATATCATATATTCGAAATTTCCTAAAAAACTACTTTTAGTAATATTTATTTACGGCTAAAACCAGATATTGTTGTTTCCTCAATCTTACACATGCGTTACTTCAAAAAATGGAAAACATTAACAGTTTTCTTCATTGTCCATGGTAGATCACCTCTCTGATAGCAAAAATATGGTCAAGAGTTGAGTATCCACGTCTGAAGGCAGCTTGTTCTGGGGGTTGCTGTAGTTCCAGTGTTGTTTGGATTCTTGCGGTAGTCATTTTTTTTCTGAGTTATGAGCTTTTCAAAATTGCACCACTTTTCGTGGGTTACTGTATTTTTGTGTGCCATAACTAGCCTTCCAGTGCGAGCCGCTAAATGTTACACTTGCGATAAGTTGTTAGGCTTTAAACTAATCCAAAAGGCATCGTAGCAAGGCTGCTGAGATCTAAATCTTTGTCTAACCAAATGTCTATAAAAAAACTCGGAAAAAAATATCTATAGTTCGATTTGTTCTTGAAGATAATGTTGTATCCTAGTATTGAAAACTTACTTAATAAATATTTCAATAATATTAAAGATTGACTTTACCCCAAAGTTAATGGTGAACTTAAACTATTAAGCAATAACAGTTAAGAAACGTTGTTTTTAGTTTCCGTTCTCATGTAGTGCTCTAGTCGCTCGAAAGAAAGGCCAACAATTATACGCAGACAGCTTACCAAATTTGTGTTTTTACCAGCCGCCTACGGCGACTGTGTCGTTGTTTTGGATAGAAGCTCCATTGAAAACTTATCAACGTGTTACATCGTTATGTGAAAAATTATTAGGGCGTATGATAGGCAAACAGAAAACAGATACAGACAAAAAAAGATTGTTTATTCATATTTTACAAAACACGAGATCACAGATATTTGGAGGATTAAGTGAAACGAAGGGACCTTAGGGAGCCAGGACCATATTCATATACGTTTATCACAGTTGTTCGGCGCAACAGAGTGTTTTCGTAGCACTATTTTGCCTCGTGTGAACTCTGTTACGGCGAATATTATCGTGGTCTCGAAGGTTCTGGTGATAAATGCCAATCTAGACATCAGCGAAAGTGTCATAGGATGCTAACCATGACCTACGCTTTCTGATCCTAATCAAGTTCCCTCAAATCCTACAAGACATAACAAAGGTAAAGATGTAAGATTTATATACAAAAAGAACAAAGATACCGAACTATATCCGCACTGGAGCGACGTGGATTCGTTACATCTCGCCTGCCACACCGATTGTGCGCCATCCTTGGCGTATATCGCCGTCCAAATCCCAAAAAGGTGTCTTACTGTAGGTTCGCGGCGGGACCCAGCTGGTCTTAGAAGTTGCTGGAAACAGTTTAAAATACGTGCGTAAAACGTTCAAGTTTACAGCACAACAGTGATAAATTATCACAAGTAAAGATTCCATATCCAACATTTTACTATATCATTTCTTGACAGTACTTTAGTAAACATACAAAGTACTTTACCATTTCTTTTTTTGCATGTCTTTCATATGATTCTGTTGTCTAATTATAGCGCGACAGAGTTATATAAAAAATATGTAAAAGAAAACCTGGAAAAGTACTTTTTTGGATATGGAATCTTTACTTGTGATAATTTATCACTGTGATAAATATCTATAAATATGGGCCCAGGAATCCATTGCACAGCACCTGGGGAGCGGAGGCGGCAGATCACAAATTTGCAAGAATTCTTTCTTCGCGGAGGATTCGAATCATCGACCTCGAGATTATGAGGCAAAGCTTCTATCCACTGGGCCAATCCGCCCCTATAGACAGTTTTTAATTATTCGACTCTCAGGTTAATAGCAACCTACCTACTTTAATCATTTCCACTGATCCTCGAAATAGGTGACATACATCATCGTTTCGCTCATTGCAACTTTTGGGTTTCTTTTCTTTAGTTTATCTAGGATGTGCTTTTTGAATTTGTCGTTGTTCACCAGTAACCAAACAGCGAAAAACAGACGATATGAGGATTGTAACTAAATGTTTTAGAGTTTAAGAAGTTATGTGCTGCCTAGATTTTTTAGTACACAGTGGTCACGTTTTGCGTCCAGTATATAGTCAGCGCCGAGAGTAATAATGGAGTGACACTTGCGTATGTATAGGTTTTTTAACACTTTATCTGCAGGCAAATTGAGCGAGCGTACTTGCAAAGTACATGATTGAACAACGGAGAGTATCCGCCAGATGCTGGCGCGGTACTCGCAAAAGGGGCTAAGACGAGCGTTGAATTCTCTACACTCCATTATTGCCCTTGGCGCTGACTACAGTAATGAGCTGCGATGTCTGACTAAAATGGATAAACTTTTGAAGAAAATGATATTGAGCTTGAAACTTAGCTTTTGACACTGTCTATTTTTAGAAAAAAATTGTTCGAAAAAAAGCTTTTGACTGAATAACTGTTCTTAGACCAACTAATTGATAATTTGTTACAAATAAATGAAAGAACATAGTTACTGAACCTACCAACAGGGAACCATACACGTACACTTCTGGCAGAGGAATAACAAATAGAACGAAAAAAGATCGAAGACCAATTATAGTTAACTGAAAGGGAACTCGTTAGAAACCAGGATGAATATAATGTTGAATCCGGTGTTCTCAAACGAAGGGCCATGCCGATTCGGGCCGGATAGCTGAGGTCGTACCATCCAACATTTTTTTCGTAACTATAGTTGATACATTTTCAAAATTTGTCGAAACAAATTGAGAATTTTCAATAATATGGTCGGCCCGGTACGGGCCGGGCCGGCTGTTAAAATTTTTGTCGGCCCGGCCCGATGGGCCGAAGCTGGCCGGCCCAAAGGGCCGGGCCGGGCAATTTTGAGAACCCCGGTTGAATCTAAACATTTGAAATATATTTGTTCTTTTTCTTAGCTAGTTAAACTTTTTATTGAATTTGGTTTATGATAGTTCGAAAGTGTAAAACTGGATAGCTCACCACAAGGATGGTCTGAGTTAGAGCCACAGGCAACATTGAATTAGTGAACCGAATGTTCTCCAAAGCCCGATGTCTCCCATTCAAGGATAACATCATTGTATGCCTCTGTTGGTGATGTTTCTTGCATATACGACGAACCAAAAAAAGACCCTAAATCCATATAAAAGTAAAAACTGTTTAACGGGATTCCCCCCAAACCAGAACTGGCAAAACAGAACAATTTTGTGGCCCTGCCATAATCCGGGGTACGAAAATTGTGGCCCGATAGTGTCATCCGTGTATTAAATTCGTAATCTAGCATACTCTGACATGATGTGCCCCGCAGGGTTCTGAATACGGGCATTGATCCCAAATTCGAATAAGAATATACTGGTACTTACAACTGCGTTCACTACCAATAATATCATTTGTAGCTTTGAGAAGTAACGAAAGAAAACAGACTCTAAAAATATATGTTTTAGGTTAAAAATTAAAACTAACCGACATTATTCGCAGTAACTATATATGTGATACAAGTCGATATGGTCACCTGTGAAACAAGCAATTAATACGGTAAAATCGTGTTCAAGTGATTTAGCCTAGAGGTGGTTAATCTGCCCGGGCCGGAATGTCTAAAACTAGGCCGGGCCAGGGTAGTCTCGTTTTCAAAGAGGATCCTGGTTCTTCAGGAATTAATAAGCAATCCGGCCCGGCCTGAAATTTTTGAGCCCAGGCCGGGCCGGAATGTCGAAAACTAGGCCGGGCCAGGGTAGGCTCATTTTCAAAGAGGATCCTGGTTTTTCAGGAATTAATAAGCAATCCGGCCCGGCATGAAATTTTTGAGCCCAGGCCGGGCCGAAATGTCGAAAACTAGGCTGAGCAGGCCGGCCCGGCCGGATAACTACCTCTGCTTTAGCCTAGTGGTAAACCTGTGAATCTGTGAGGATTTGAGACTATGTGCTGTCCTAGCACCTACAAAAGGGTGGAAAACCAGCAGCTCACTCAAATTGAAAAATATATCACAGTTGCATAAAAATGTCACGGATACGAATTAAAAATAAATCCGTCTGGACTCAAATTCCTTTAATATGAGGGTAGTCAACTACCAATATATCTCACCAAAAGAACAAAAAATACTGCAGACTTCGCGGATGACTCAAATATTCTGTCATAATGCTTCCAGTAATAAACTGCCCATAGTCGGTCAAATGTAATAGCAAACCATACAAATGTCATGGCAACAATAGTGAGAAGCCATGGGAAGGAAAGAATCGTCTGAATTTGTTTCGTTTTGGATGTTTTAAACGATCTATATAGTCAGATTCAAACGTAAATAGGCCGTGTATGCTGCGTATTTCGTCATTGTTAACACTGTGCCTGCTGGCATTCTTCGCGCGCGTTATCAGCAGAATGCAAACTTACTTTCACTCTGCCTTACTCAGACAAAATGTTGCCACCCCCTGCTTATTAACACGGCCGCATTACGTTTGAATTTGACTATACTATATTTCACTGACAATTCCACTTTTGAGTATTGCATAATGTCATCAAGTGCAAAAAACACTGTTCAAAATGCGGCCCCTCTCAGACAAACCAATGATACAAGCCAATATAATGTATACTAATTTGACAAGACTGTTTATAGTCTGTAACAAGAAAAAGGCTACAAGCTGTGGTGTTATATAGACTTTCAGAAATTGCTCAATTTTGGTCGAAAGTGGATGTTATTGGTATGATTAGAAGCGCAATTTATTGCTTGTTACTAGAAAAATATCATTGCACCTGTTTGCGATAGTTTGATTTCATAAATCCCATATACGTAATTGCGAAATCGCTGACTTAACACCGCACCTTGCAACCTTTTTCTTGTTACAGACTATACGAATTTTTGTTAGTTGTTGAAATTACAAAAGTCCCACATACAACTCACAAAACCGCTTCCTGGTTGCTGTAGTAGGTTTGGAATAAGGAACAAAAGTCGATCAATAGTGTTTATCATATAGGTAAAGATAATGAGAATAATAAATAACCTGAATTTCAGATAGAAAACAGATTTGCTAGGAAAAATCCTGACTGTTTTTTGGAAAAAAGAATTTTGGAAGGTATTATATTTGTAAAGAACTTCTCTTTAGTATCCTCAAATTTTCTAATCTTAAAAAGCTGAAACATACCTTAAGTTGAGATGCATAGTTTTAGTAATAACAATAAAATAGAATAGTGCGGCTGAAAACGGCAAATACAGTGCGCATATCATAGCTTCGGGATAGTACATAAAATAAGCCCAAGTGGAGAGCACCATATTATTCTATAAATATATAGTCCTATTCAAGAATAATAATGGAATGTTAAAGAAGAATCTCGTTGGAAATGGCTCTGAAAGTATTTGAAAACCGAAACTATACGCAAAATTTCCTTAAAACGCTCTATTATGCCTTCTGAATCAGACCATATTATGTTTAAAAACCTAGACTACTAAATTACCCTAGCCTTACTCGATTTGCAGTGTTGCAAAATTTGATTTCAAAAAATTGAAAATTGACCAATTCACAAACTTTTTGAAGGCAAAATTTTGCAACATTGCGGATCTTGTAAGGCTGACACGATGTTGTCTAGGTTTTGAAGCAGTCTACAGTAAATATAAATAGTAAACCAAGTTTATTCCATTGTAAATAAAGCAAATATAAATAGCAAAATAACAAGCAACAAAAATAGCAACCGAATGCAGAAAAATGGCTAGAATTTGCATTGGAATCACACGTATGGACAGATGGAGAAATGCACGAGTTTAACGAGTATCTGGCTTTCGAAATGTGCCCACTAAATACAGCAGTAGAAAATGGACTTGGACAAAAATGGACAAAAAAGCAGTTGAGAGGAAATGCAGCAGTTGGGCAACAGATATATCCACCTGGATCTTATAAAACAAGAAGACGCGGACGACCAAAAAGAAGTCGGAAAGATGATCTAGTGGAACAATGCTGTCAAAACTGGATGAACAAAGCCATTACCAATACAAACGAATGGAAACAATGCCAAGCACGACATATGGATACTTTGAAATATCTCTAAAGTTATCTAACATATTTATATCGTTATAAATGAAATATATAAATATTTTAACGGAAGTCTTTTTATTACTTTGTTATCCAAACTAACACATTATGACTTCAAAACAGTGAGAAAATAAGTTCAATTTCAGTATTTTACACTTCAGTGATTACGAAAGAGAGCTTTATCGAAGCGAAAACTGTTGCAAAGTCCCACCAGGGTTTTGTAAAAACCTTGTTAACAAGATTGATTCAGTGCAATAAGCGGAATTTATAGAATTATTTGTTAATAATAGGATATATGTTCTGCAAAGGACAATCAAGTTGTTCCCAGATTATAAGAATTAAGTTAAAGTACTTTCTCTTGTGAGAAATAGCACATTTTGGAACTTTATGGAAGAATTCGAGAATTATGCCGGTAAACGAATCAACTTGCCAAAAGCTGTGAAGTTCCAATATTTCAAAGACTATCTGAAGAAAACAGCAAGAGGGATCGTAGATGGTCTCATGGTTCCAGATAAAAGCTACGAATACGTCATCGAAGATCTGACAAAGAAGTATGGCAACTGGTCTCAAGTCTAGGGGCCTTCACTGGATCGACCGAAGAAGTTAGCTACTACAGAATTTGGCAAGGATTTCAGCTCGCTATAGAAGCTCTACTTCGAACAGAAGACCATTCTGACATGTTTGAGTGAAAACTCACATCTAGGGGAACCCCACATCAGATTGATCAAGAAGGCGTACCCTTGAGAACTGATGGAGAAAGTTGTAGAGAAGGCCACCGATTTCAAAGAACATCAGCAGCGAGAATGGAAAGTCGATGAGCTGATGTAAACCATTGTCAAGCCATAGCCGTCGTGGAATCAAAGCAAAGTAGCGAAATCGGGAAAACCAAGATAGATGAAGAAGGCGTGATCCATATCAACCACATTCAACCACGTTACTAAGAGGCCAGCAATCACGAAATCGGTGGACAAGGTTTGTCTGGACAAGCTGTGAAACCAATATACCCCCAATTTCAAAAGAATCGTGGGATCCAACAACTACAGAGCAGACCTAGTTTGGAGCAACAACGACAATTTGAGGGATGTTCAAGCATCAAGTATCCAGAATATTGACTGGAAAGTTGGGCCGAGCGGGCCGGTCCCGGCATGCCCGGCCAACCTACCCCTCCCCTGGGCAGCAGCTTAGTGTATAAGAAACACGGTGTTACATTGTTACTCCTGCTTATTAACACGGTCGTATTACTTTAGAATCCGACCATAACTAATGTTGCGAGAAGTCTCGGGACGTTTTCGGTTCACGTAAAATGAAAGTTTTCGGACGGGATGGCGCGCTGCCATATCGTCCTAGCCGTAAACCAGTCTGGGTAGTACAATGGAGATTATTATTAGAGTTTTCAAAAACAAAATCAGTAACTGTTTCTAGTAGTCTTTTACGGCTAATATTAACTTTAAGCTAGTTAAAGTCTTTTATTTAAATATTTTCTAAACCAAATGTACAACTTCATCAATTCCACTACTAAATGGCAAGTTCCCATCACATTACAGCTTTCGAATTATCGAACTCTTGAATATTTCATTTTCTCTTTCTAACAGCACAAAGTTTCCCAATAATAATGAGAGTTCAGTTTTCCCACCTGAAATTCTTTAAAACCAAACTCCAAATTCCACAAACTAAGATTTGCAGTTTTTTTACTATTCGCTTTCAAATGCAATGGTGAGTTATAGAAGTGTTTATCCGGCCGACCTTGCCCGGCCTAGTTTTCGAAATTCCAGGCCGGGTCGGTAACCAGCTTTGTTTACGCCCAGAGGTTAGGCCGGCCCGCCCCGGCCCGGCCGGCCTGGGTTTCAAAGTTTCACGCCGGGCCGGGGGAATCCAGCTCTGGTGAGTTGCAATGTTTCTCCGAAAACCAAATTTGTCCGCGACAAGATCTAAATGAAAACTTCCGTCTTATTTTGAAAAGGAGAGATTGTTTCTTCCTGGTTAAGAGACATTGTGTATTTGTCCAGCACAAATAGTGTTCCGGGAATTTCTACAAGCATTAGTGCATTTTCGTCCTTGTTACCTAATCCAGTAATGTGCTTTCGCAACTTGCACCCACTCATCTAGTACCTTTTTTAAAAGTCAATAAGTTTTGATTTATTTTTTGATTAGGTAGAACAAACCCACGGAATTGTAGTTAAAATCCGTAACTTTGTCCGTAACATTAGACTAACGGACCAACTCCTGTCTCGGCTCTTTCTGTAACATTTCCTTTATCGCAATTTCAATACAGACATAATAAAATCATTCTTTAAAGAAGGGGCTTCCAGATAATTTCTTTTAAATGTATTTTTATTTTTATTTCCTGTATCGCTCGTATCACACAATAATAGTAGATGTCTTCGAGGCAGGGCTTCGGCCATTCATTCTGGAATCTGCTGAGCAAGGATGGCTCCTTTCTAATATTCAATCTTCGGGTGCACGAAACTTTTTGTTTCTTTAAAAAGCTATAATAAATTATGTATGTACTATTACAATTTTAGTTTCTGGTTGGCTGTTTTCTTGTCCATCTAGTTATTCTAATTGCAAGTCTTTGTGTTTCCATAGTTCTCTGTAAAACGAGAGTGATTCCTGCCGCCCAATCATTTGGAATAAAGAAACGATGGAGAAGGGTACGTGTATATAAATTCTTTCGAAAATCATGTCGATCTACGCCGATAGGGACTGGAATAAGAAATGCTGAAATGTTTTGTAATTTTTTTTTCAGTTGCGCAACCAGTCCTAGTTTTGCGCTACGGAAGCTCAAAATTTGGAAATTATCGTAGCCCCCGTAGCGACAAACTTGGAGTTGTTCCGCAGCTGGAAAATAATAGACAAAACGTTGCTTCTTACAATCCCAATGGGATTCCCCGTCGCGGTATATCGGCCGATTTTCGGAATGCCGCGATAATTTGGGACCATTCCCTTGTTAGCAATTTGCGTGAAAGTTTTGCCACCAAGTAGAGAAGGGCCAAGACTTGAAACATTAGACTAATGTCATTAGTTTCCCTTGCTCGCATGGACATTATTTTATATGAAACAGCGTGTATTGTCAGATTCAAACGTAATGAGGCCGAGTAATCTGCGTATTTCGTCATTCTTAACACCGCTCCTGCTGGAATTTTGCGCGTGGGGTATCAGCAGATTGCAAACTTGCTTTCGTACTACCTTACTCAGTCAAAATATTGCAACACTCCTGCGTATTAACCCGGCCGTATTACATTTGAATCTGATTATATGCTACTCAACCCGAATGATTTCAGACGACAACCAAAACGAAGAAAAACTCTAAAAAGGAATCAGATGAACAACAAGAAAATGAAATTATCTATTCAGGCCAACTTTGTGAGTGGGAAAGAAATTTTTTAGATTAAGCAGAATAAACTCAGCTAGCTATTCGTGAATTATTTTCATGCGATAGACTAATTAGGCTAAATCTTGTTTATTGAGAATTCAAAAGACGTTTTGCAAAAATGACGGTCTGTCGAGAATGCTAAAACCAGAAATATGGAAAAACTGACTAACAATAAGAACAGCCTTATTATAGTCGGCGGCATTATCGCTTGTAAAGGGTTACTGTACGAACTGCAAATTTATTAGAGGTTATTATAGCAATAAGAGCGAATCTAAGCTCTAATTAGAATTTATTAGACCTTTAGTTGCAAGCGATTAGTCCGCCGACTATATAATACTTACTACCACTACAAATGAATGAAAACAATGCCAAGCCCGATACTTTCAAAGATCTCTAAAAAATATCTCACATATTGATATCGTTCGCAAATAAATAAATAAATGTTTTCTAGTTTGTCGAGAAGGTGGTATTGAGGAGACAATCCGAACAGTATTCGAACCATGGACATTAACCATGGTTAAAGAACAAATGCCACAGGTAACCTTTACGCATGGCTCGCCAACGGCCGCAGTGTGGTCAAAGGACTGTGTCTCTTATTAAAAATTAAACTCAATTTTTATCTGAATCTACGAGCTATGGAATGGTACCAAAATAAATATAAATTGACTGTGAAATAAATCCAGTAAAGTTTCGCATTGTGGCGTTAGGGCGGGGCGAACCGTGTACGAATCTCATATATTTCGAATTACTTCAACGTGCAGCTGCCTGAAAAACTTCTTTACCTTCTTGTAATACCCTTTTTTAGGAACCGAGTTCTCCAGATGGTTATCCTCCGCTCGGCGACGAAGTATGTTTTCGGAATTGTTGGGGAAAATAAAAACTATCTGGATAAATTAGCCGTAAAAAAGTTACTATGGCATTTAGAGTGTAAATGTTCATTTTAAAAAGTTAACCGGGAATCGATCCCGCAGCCTCAGATCCTAACGGATTCAGAGACCGCTGCTCTAACCCCTAGGCTAAAGCACCATCAATGTTCATTGTCGAGTCCTTCAGGAGGGTAGGCAGCATATACTGAGATCCATAATCCAAAAAATAATATGTTGTATAGATAATTCCAGAGCTGGTTACCGGCCCGGACCGGCCTGAAATTTTGGAGGTCAGGCCGGGCCGGGCCGGGCCGGTTGGTCGAATTAACATGTAATCCGGCCGGATAAATTCGCTAGAATACCCTCGTGCGCCTTTTAGTGAATGTTTCTAATCTAAATATTAGTTAATGCCATTAGCGCGGTCTCAGTAATATTGTCGGTTATCCTGTCTGTAATTCATAAATGATTAAAGAAAAAATGAATAGATAGACAGATATAGTCCTATTGAAGAGTATTAATGGAGTGTGAAGAATTGGGATTATGCCGAGTACTTTTTACGATCATCCCGCCAACTTATGGCTCGTCGCCATACAAAATTGCACTTTCAATATTCGCGCGTATAATTTGTTTGCAGATGCGGTGTTAAAAATCCTTAAAGTACGCAAGTAACGCTCTATTATTACCCTAGAATTAGGCCATGTCTAGTTTTGAAAACTTTATTATCAACTTTTTACAGCTATTACCAGAAATGGTGGATTTGATAGAGGATAGTCTGGTGCAGAACTTCGAGTTAGCCGAGGCATTGGAACAGAATAACAGAATTCCTACGCAGAAGATCCTTGAAGAAGAGAGAAAGGAAGAAAATCCTCCCGGATCCAGTGAAGAGTACGTTAGACACTTTGCAACCGATGACTAAACGGTATCCACCCTGGTTTCGAGAGGACTATATTTTGGTGGAAACACGTTTTTAAAGAATGTATATTCATATTTTACGAAACACGAGATCAGATATATTTGGAGGATGTAGTGAGGCGAAGCGACCATCGGGAGCCAGGACTACATTGCACAACGCAGGACTTTTAATTTAAAAGCCGCCCACTTATAAGAATAACAGTTTTTGTGACAACCAGAACTTCGTTTTGAGTTTGTATATGCTTTAGAAGGATAGTAAACTTGAATCCATATCCCCATGGGGAGTTCGTAGTTTCTGCAGCTGTGTTTCTCAACAATGCTAGGTTGTATATCAATACAAGTTAGAGCTTAAATACCGTCTGGGAATAAAAATATTTCTTATTATTACATTTTTACTTTCAGCGGATCCAGCGAATCTAATAAAAAGAACAAGTTTTGGTGGATATTCAAGTCTAAGGAAAGTGACAGTAAATCAAAAGAAAAGGATAAAAAGGTTGGTTGCGACGAATGTTCCACCGTGACTATTGAGCATGTGGGTCCACTTCACTCATTCGAATTCGTATTAATGAATTCAACCTTCGCCCTTTCAAGAATATTTAGTATTTGGGTAGTGCTGGGTATAGTGGTGTCCGACACTTATATTAGTTATATATTAAACTTTATATTTTTATACTATAGTCAGCACCAAAAGTAATAATGGAATGTAAAGAATTCAAAGCTCGTCTGAGCCACTATTGCGAGCATCGCGCCAACATCTGGCGGCTACTCTCCGCTCAATATTGTATTTTGCAAGTACGCGCATGCAATCTGCCTGCAGGTACGGTGTTAAAAATCCTATAAATACGCAAGTGACACTCCATTATTACTCACGGCGCTGACTATATTTACTACATTTCATATATCACATTTTCATAGGAAGCGACAAGCGAAGACGATAGCGAGAAGATTGAAATTGAGGTGGAGGCAAATCCGTCAGGTGGTGGCGCTAGTGAAAAAAGTCGAATGAGCGCCGTTCCCTCCTATTTGGAAAAAAAGGTTAGAATACAATATTTTAGTTTATTAGCTAAAAAGCAAACTATTTATTGTGACTATAATTTTGACGAATAAATCAAATCTAGGGCTGGGAATTTGACGGGCCGGCCGGGTGTAATCGGCCCGGGCCGGGCCAAGCTGGGGCCGAAAATTTGAAAAACGGGCCGGCATTTTCCCAGCCCTGATCAAATCAATTAGGGGTATACTTCGATACTGATATAGTCTCTAGCAAAAGCTAGGTTGTAGTATACTGTAGAAGCCGCGGTGTTAAATAAAAATGAATGGGAAATCACAATAATTATCATTAATGAATATTAATAATAATAATAATTGAATATGACCTAAGAGAAAACAATAAACTTAAAGCTTATAAGAATGAAAAACAATTTAAACAGGGACTGTTACCGAGAACCATAGCAAGAGAGAAGGTTTTAAAAAAATGTTGAAAAAGGAACTAAAAGGGAAGATCCCATTGGCAGCATTTAATTCAAAAGTGCATCCATTATAATCTAACACCACCTCCAAGACTGTATTAAGTATTCCTCTTGATGAGTGTTGTTTGAACGATTTAATCATTTTAAAGAATGTATTTCATTTCCTGTATCACAAAATAGTAGATTTTTTCGATGCCTGGCTCCGTCAAATCATTTCGGAAATCTGAGCACAGACGGCTTCTTTCTATCTTTCAATCTTCGGGTGCACGAAACATGAGATAAATAAGCTGCTGGTTTCCCAAGCCTTCTGCAGCTACGGGGAGTCGAACCCA
>JAQGAV010000565.1:0-30638 GCA_034691345.1 Phasmarhabditis papillosa
TTGGCATGTACCGTCTAGATCAAATATGCAAAAGAAATAATGCGAAAATATAAAAAACAACAAGCGAAACAGGCTTTCCAATTTTTCGAATTTTGTACGCAATTAGTCGGACGGTGATTTTCTCTGTCACAGTAAATTAAACTGTCAAACATGAAGACCGGCCGTCGACTATAACAAAGTTTAAGTTAAACTGTTTGAACCAGTAGAAGGATAGTATATTCAGCGTCTGGAGTAATGATGGAGTGTAAGGAATTCAATGCTCGTCTAAGCCCCTATTGCGAGCACCGCCCCAACATCTGGCGGCTACACTCCGTTCATTATTGTACATTGCAAGTACGTGCGTGCAATTTCCTGCAGATGCGGTGTTAAATAATCCTAAAGATACGCAAGTAACACTCCATTATTACTCTGGGCGCTGACTATATGTGTGATAAATACTTATTTGTACTTATTACATATTTATTCATTTAATTATTATGTATATTTTATTTTATTTATTAATATTCTTACTTGTGTAACACTGGGTGGGTTCATTAGCCATGGAATAAACCGAATAACAGCACGGCAGTCTCTAGAGTTAGAACGACTCATTTCTACTGCTATAGCTTCAGCCAAATGGACTTTTATATCACCGCCTACTGAGTCGGACGAGGTCTCTTTCTAAATTTATAATTATTGATTAAATACAATTAAAGTTTAACAATTAATTTTTAATTAATAAACTAAAATTAACTAGTTTTTACCTTAATTTTTGCCAACACATGTAGGTCCGCAATGAAATCGAGTATTTCAAATAGGAACGGTCTAACTGATTCTGATGCCGCGGTGTTATATTGTTCACTGTTGGCTATTTCCACATCAATATCTATAAATATCTATCTAATTATCTCTATGGGGGTCCGTACCTTCTCCCGCGTCTTGCAGTATCATATTAGCAACTACCATGTAGTTTTCCTCATGCAGTACGCATTTGAATTTAATCGCCTGCATTAGTTCTGAGACAACGGAACGAGTAATACTTTGCTTGTCTCGCTCCTGAAATTTATAAGTCATATGTAAGTGTTACCTTTACTTTACAAGTTAAATGTAGAGCTAGGCTTCCAGTGTAGTAACCTGTCGTCGCCGTAGTATAGAAACGCCCGGGTGGGTGATCGGTAGTTTTTGGCTGCCCGCGCAGTTGAGAATTGTTGCTCGGCAGGCTGAAAACTGCCCGGGCACCCTCGGGTATTTCTATACAACGCCACTTGAGAGAGGCGATTTCATACAAAATTAATATACTTTTGAAGAAAAGGCTGCGAATCCATTCATTTTCTATTCATTTTCCTATGACACCGCCTCCCCCATGATACTGCGCTGTAAATCTAACTCTGAATACAGATTTACAACCAAAATGTTTCTGGATAGGATAAAAATAATATGCTCTCGCTATTGCTATAATTTTATATTTAGAGCGGAAAATATTGTGATCTAGTAAACTTACCCTTATAAGAGCTCTGTTACAAGCAGTACATACTGCAAGTAGAGATTCTAACTTCACAGGATTAGTATGCATTGCCTCAGCTAACCATTTGGAGAAGCCCTCTACTAAGGAAACAGCATTCTAAATAATAAATAAACAACTCTACTAAAATAAGAATATTTACCTTAAATGCACTAAAGTTTTGTACTTTTAGTACATGAATCATAATTACAATAGCACTTTCAACTTCAGCTTTAGAAGGTTTAACAGCATTATCAGGACTCATCTAAATTAAACAAATTTATATTCTACTGTCTTTAGAGGTAGCAAACTTGTTAAGGTATATTATATATACCCGAGTAAGATTTTAATAATTGTTATACAAAATAAAACAAAAGTATATAGTGCCACCTGCATATTTGCGGCATTTTGCGTATACTTTGCCAAACTTTCAGAGCCATATTCAAGAAGATTGTGGTTTATCACTTATTATTCTTATCTTGGACAATAGTCCTATGGGTAGTTAGCTAGCTATACCTGAGTTAGATATCTTCTAAAGAATGTATCCATATGTTGTGTTACAAGAGCCCAATGATTAAGATATGTATCAACATGAACTTCTACTATATAAGCAGCTAAATTACGCATTACTGTGGATAAACGGGACGGCCAGTTCTCAGCTATATCCTATAATATATTAATGAATATACAAAGAAATTAAAGTGCACCTACCTCAAACAATAGTTGAATTAAATAAACCGGCGAGAGTTCCGTGAAGTCGGCTAGAGATAGGGATATTATGGACCAGAATGAATCGCCTCTTGGAAGGTACGAATCGAATAATTGCAGACAAATCCCACAAGAAGAAAGCTTAAATTAGTCGTTTGTTATTTAAAATAATAATATATTTAAAGAACTAATAATAATATTTAAAGATTATCAACCAATTGATTTTCTTTACGTTATAGTAGAATAAGAAACAATGCGTTTATATTTGTTCAAACGATTATACATACATAAACTTCATGCCAGCTTTGTATACAAATATAAAAAATGCTTAGATTACATTGTCATACGGCAACTTGTATATAGGCCTGTTTCACCGATAAAAAGTCTTATTGACAGGTTTTCGGCGCAGTATACTGCGGAGAAGCGGTTATATATAAATGAAGCTGTTTATAGAGATTATAGATAATAGAGTACCTGATGTATAGTAACCCTTAGCATTTGTTTAGCTACACTCCTACAGTTACCAGGAACAAACATCTCTGTTGTATGCCATGGATACAAAGGACGGTCAATTAAACTAAATATAAATATAAATAATAATAATAATAATAATAATACATATTCTATTACTTTACCTTGTTTAATAATAATAATACATATTCTATTATTACTTTACCTTGTTATTGTATGCAGTATCTTAAATAGTATTGGTGCAGCCATAGCCGGTTCTCTATGTAGAAATGTTTCTATTGCTATTATGCATAGAGAAATCTGTTAAATAACAATCAATATTACTTAAATAAGTTCAATTCTTACCGTTTCCTCATCAAATGATTCAATAAGTTCATTACAATGACCACACCGGAGTTCAACCTGGGTGGTCCCCTTTTTATCTTCTTTTCTTCTAATCTCACTCTTTTTTCTCATAGAAGCTGGCTCCACTATCTTCGGATGATGACTTGAACCTTCCGATTCGTGCTCCTTAAATTATAGATAATGCCTGCTGAAACAAGAGAACGATGCCAGCGCAGTATTCTGTAGAGAAGCGGTGTTATATATAAAATGGAAAATCTGTGCTTTATGAATATTTTCTTCAAAAGAACATTCATTTTAATCTAACATCGCCTATTTCCAGGACACCGCGTGAGAAACCTAGCTCCTGATAGATACTATAGTTATTATGCTAGGATATAGTATGGAGGGAGTATCTAGGTTAATCATAAATTGAAAACTTTTAGTAAATATTTTTAATTCCATCTTAATTAAAAATAAAGATAACAAATAATATTATTTATATACCTGTATAGTAGTTACACTTAGACATTCCGGTCTAAGAGGAGTTACATCGTCCATTTCCTGCTCTGCTTCATTTACATCTTCCCATGTTACTATATCTGTGTTTGTTTCCCCCTCGATACAATTGTGAGCTTGACCTAAAATATTAATAAAATTATATAGCAAGATCACCCAGGTAGATAAGTTAGTAATAATATTACAATTCACATTACTACCTTGTAGTGTCTTAATTATAATATGAATCAAACGGAGTATTCCATCACTGATTGGAGGTTGATCAAAACGATACTAAAATAAATATCATTCTTCTTCTTTTAATACTTAATTAATACCTTATATAAAATAAGAACAAGTGAATTTAACCATAAATGTCTACAATGTATAGGCAATAATTTAAGTGAATAATTCTGATGATATTGGTCAGAAGCCAATTTCTGTGGAGAAGGAAGATGAATAAGTAATTGAACAACTGTAGGCAGAAGTTGGTTGCCTTAATTTATTTAATTGAAATATTTATTTAATTGTTTTGTTAGATAAAAAGTACATTCAATTGAATGTGTTTTCTACTGACAAAAGCAAAACTACTTCATATTTACAAATGATGGTAATAGTAAAATAATTAAGAAAATGGTCACTTAAAATAACATAAATAATACCTATGACCAAGTTCATATCAAGAATTTCAGGCAGACCACTAATAAATGCATTACAGACTGCGGATCTTCTATAATTAAATATAATATAAATTAACGCTAATATTAACTAACCTTAATCTTGATGGTGGTATTGTAAAACACTTCTCCGTATTTGAGTACCCCAATAGAGTATTAAAATGTCTAAAGAGTAAAGACTGCTTCTTTGCATTCGCCTTCTCGTCTGTTGGAGTAGAATTTTTGTTGCTGAAATATTGTTAAAAATTTAAAAAAATGTATGAGTTTGCGCTTTGATAAGGGAAAGGTTGTTTTTATAAATTAACGAATCTACTTTTACAAAGGTCGTTTTAGATAGGAACTATATATATATTGTTTCTAGGTTATTTTTATAAAACCATTTGTGTATTACTTAAACAATATTTACCTTAGAAAAGATACAAAGAGTGATATAATAAGATAGACAGTGTGTCTCTCGGGGTTCTCCATATCCACGACTCTATTGAATAACAGACACATATTACTCTCTTCATCAGTAAACTCCCGTAGACGACCGTATCCACCTAAGATGTGCATGTTACCGGCATACTGTAGCTACACCGCAGTCTCGAGTTCTCATTGAATATTGTCTAATTAATTTTATGATTTTAGATGTTTCTTAATTCCACTAAATTATACTTTGTTTACAACCTTTTAAATAGTATTCTTAAATATGTTTAAAAGTAATTTAAGGGGTATAGCATGCTGCTTTTAGAAGTATAAATATATTATATATATGTGTTATAAGAAGTAGAAGTATGATCATACCGGATGAGTAAGATGGACTTGTTATTGATGAAGCTGCATGAGAGGAGTCGGCTGTAAAGAGTTAGATAAGCAGGTTACTGTAGAATAGAATGAATTGCTGAAAGATGACTGTCACTAATCTCTAACAATAGTGACAGTCATTTTATAATTCAGTGATAATGACAGAATACATTCGTAGAAGGAAGGATTATAAATAAATACGACTAAGGGTAGAGTTATTAGAAGTCTATTAGGTTTGTGAAAAGAGAAGTTAAACATGCAATACAAATAAATCTACCATATATAGTCTATATCAACATCTAGCTCAGCAGTATTCTGAATAGAAGCGTTCTTATAATAATGAATATACTATCCACTTATTTCCTATTCATTTGTACATAACACCGTTTCTTCTCAGGCAACTGGCTGCAAACCTAGGTCTTGCATCGGACTATATAATAAATGCAAAACATTGTAGTCCACCGACTCTCAATAATTACTTTTAGCAACTAAAAACATTTAAATTATGTTAGAAAACAATGGTAATCCTTCTTGTCAAACCAGGTCGACTACATTAATTTGGCTAGGGTAGATTTTCTTGCGTATTTATGCTCGCAGTGATAAATAATAGTGCTAGCTCTATCATGCAACTGAAAAGTTACTAAAAGCGAAAAAAAGTGAAACATAAAACGGCATGCTTTATCAGAAGCCACAACTGCGAGGCATTTTAATATATAAAATAAACCATCTAGTAAAACAGCTATTATATTTTCTACCCCGCAGTTGCGGCGGTGCTTCAAGTTGGCATGCTAAAAGGGGTTACTGGGCACATACTGGGCTGAGTCGAAGAAGCAATAAGGCCAACTAGACTGGCCGCACCAAAGGTAATATGCTCAGCCATGCTCTTCCATCGGTTAACCACTCGCACCATTGTTAGCACCTTTAGTATCTTCACTCTACAAGACAACGCCGCCTCTGACAGACGACCACGGATGCGCCATTTTGGCAGACGAATTTGTAGTTCTCAATTACCAGAAATTAGAAAAGACTATGGGAAAAGGCAGTTATAAGCACAGGGGTGGTCTCATTATAATACAAAGTAATTAATAATAATAGTATTTTGTAAACTGCTTTTTCCCTGTCTCTTAGATCACTGACACTTAGAAACTAGAAGAATAATCTAGGAAGCATTGATATTCTGACGTTTAGAGTCGCAATAGTCGGAATTAAATGTTTTAGAACACTGCAATCTAGCATACACAGTCGAGTATTCTAATAAGAGAGAGAGAGACTTGGACAGAGTGAGAAACAGACACAGTCCTTTAGATACGAATACTTTCTTATTTTATAGTTTCTTCAAGAATGCTTTACTTTTTTTATAAATAAAAACATATCTAATGTAGAAAAAACTAATAAAATATTATCAAAAAATAAGATAAATAGTACTAAAACGTTCGTACCTAAAGGCGGTGGCCACCCTTGAGAAAACTGATAGCATAGCGGCAGTTATCTGCACGGGAGGTAAAGACCACCCGACTAGGAATAGCACGATTCGTATGGAATCGAAAGGAAGAAACACGCAAAATAGACGGGACACGGCATTTTCATTTAGATATAATTTAGTTTCGCCTTAAACATAAAGGGGGGTATATGGGGATAAAGCATTCTGTTCGAACCAAGACTTCTGTAATAATCTAAATGTTAGTAGACAAAATAAAATATTATTAAATATAATATTGTATTTAATTGTACCTGCAACTTCCATTGGTTGATTACATATTTGATGTTTTAGTGCCTGTAATTCCTTTAACTGTCGGACGATTGATCTAGCATTATTGATTCCTATAATGTTTATAAAGTTTTTAATTTAATAATAAAAATAAAATTATAAAATATATGTAGTTAACTCTTTTCTTACCTTCTATTGCCTTTTTAGCTTTTGTTACTTTTCTTTGATACAAGTCACTCATAGGATCCGTATGCATCAAGTCTAAAAGATAATTTTAATGAATTAAATATAACTTACAACATTAATATATACCTGTTATGTTTATTAATTAAATAAAACAATCTTACTGCCTAGAATAGCGACAAACCTTGCACGAACAAAGTGTCTTCACTTTGGTTACTCAGTTGACTCTCCAACACCAATGTTTCGAATCTCTAAAGACGTCAATTAAATGTTGCTGACGTGTTTTATGTGTACCTGTATAAAGAAGTCAAATGATAATATTGCCTCATCTGGCAATTGCACAAGAAGAATACGAATACAGTGAATAAGAATAGGTCTATCTATTATACAAATATCAAACTGAGCTTCCAAACACATACAAATCATCTAAAATTAAACTATTTATATTCTTAATTACATTAATAATTAACAGGGCTGGGAAAAGGCCGGCCCGTTGCTCAAATTTTCGGCCCCGGCCCAAGTTTTACCTATTGATGTTTTTTTGATTCTATTTATCAAAATATTCACCTAAATCAGTCGATTTTTCATATAAATTATCCCTGCGCGGGCCGACTTTTTGAATTTTCGGCCCTCTGCGGGCCGACTTCCCAAATTTTCGGAGCCCTGCCAATTAAGAATTATTCGAAATGCAGTTAACTATAGTTTTGCGTTATTAATACTCCTATAATTAAAATACCATAATTACCCACCTTTAAACAATGACTTGGCAGGGCTCGCAGGGCAATCATCGCTCTCTGGGATACTGTAGCATTAGGATCGTGCAGAGACACAGTCAAATGATAGAATAATCCGGACAGGGAGGTCTGTATAACCTTGTTATTCTTAACAGCCGAACTGCGTAGAACGTGCGCCATTACAAAACCGTGACCCACTGCGAATATATATTAGTATTATATTATGTTACATCTCACCGGCATCGAATCGAACTTTCCAGTCGGGATTTGTGAAATCAGTGTGTATTTTCTTCCAGAAAGTGTCTTCTCCAGATGGCAATGTTATTGCATGTAACAATAACAAAGAAGCCAATTCGGCCACCTACAGCAAAGTTGTCTTATTTACTTAAATGTATTAGCTTTATAACTACTATGCATTATTTCATGAACATAACATTTATGCAACATACCTGGACATAATCCGAGCGAAGTCTACTCCATAGCCTCGAAATCATCATGTTTTCCTAGAAAGAAACGAATTATACTTTCTATTTGTTCTTTTAGTATATACATATTAATATTATTAAATAATATATGAACTAGTTGTTTTAATTTACTAACATAATTATTATTAAATAATATATAAACATACCATAACCCAAATAAGAAAGCCTCTATGCTCCCTTCTTGCATTTACTAGTGCACCTCCATGTAAACATAGATGTTTAAGACTGTTGAGAATAAAGAACTCTACATCTGGTTCTACTGCTTCTTCCAGATTCTATTAATATATTTATTATTATTTAAATATAAATAATATCTTACAGCTAGAAGTGATTTAATCACTTTTAACTGTGCCGGTAGTTGTTCCATTGAGAATCTGAACCGACCAACAGAAGTGTCCCAGAAGTCATCTGGTAATAAACGCGGTGCTAGCCCGCTCAGTGGTGTTGCACCCTAAAACCAGCTATTCCTTATTAGTTAGTTCACTATTATGAATTTCATGGAAAAGTCACTTTTCAATAATTAATCTAGTATTAGCAAATATATTAGAAAATGTTAATCTTAGCTACAAGAAAATACAATATTTTATATTACTGTCTCCTTTATATAGACTATAGTTTAATGAATACAATTGTATTTTCTTCACTACTTTTTACAACTAGAGCTATGCCTTTTTGCTAGAACAATATCGATTTTGACTGTAAGGGCGTGCAACATTGTATGAAAACATATCATTATTAACATAAAACCCCATGTCCAAGACACCTTTAAATGAATATATATTATAAAGTTAACCTTTAACCCTTCTACATGACTTGTTGTAATAACTTGACAAGTTTCTCTTCCAACATCCGTCTCAGTAAGGGTTACCGCAGCAGCCATTGCTGTTTCTATCTAAATTCAGTTACTTTAATTAAAATATATTATTGTTTACATAATAATATATATGGTATTGTATTTAAATACTAACCTCCTCTGTAGGTAATAGTCCTACAAACTCTTCTACTTCTTGTGTTTCAGCTGCAGTTTGGTACTTTAGTCCGCAAATGGAAGATGTCATTGAAGGAGGTGCAGCTGGAGAAGAGGCTAAATAATAAATAATTAATAAAAGTTCGTGATTTTGTATATTTGATAATACTTTATAAGCTAATAAAACTATTTATGTTACCTCCTTTGCTACCAGGTGCAGTCTGCGGACTGAGCAGTGATCCCGTGTGAGATAGAGATGAGATATCTTCTGTATTTAGTTCTACTGTTTCATCTTCCTCAGAAGCAGCTATAGCCATCTCCTAGAATAAGAAGATTAACAAATTATTAAAGTATATATATATATATATATATATATAAATGATTTTAACACTTAACGCGTTTTAAACATTATACTTCTCATACCTCATTTGATGTTACGGTCTCGATTATTTGCATAACCATCTGCTGTAAGAAAACAGCTTGTTGGCAGGCTGCAATAATAAATAAAGAAATTAATAAAATATAAATAATAAGTTAATAAATAATATTTAACATACCACAACAGTCTGTGAATCCATCTAATTCGGGGTTGCTACAAACATGTTCTGTTGTTCTTAGAGGTACTGATAGTAATAGACTTAGACAATGGAATAGTTGATCCGTAGAAGAAGGAGGCTCACATGATGTTACTTCATTCAATTTAATCTAAATAATATTATTATAGACCTCACGGAATAAAAACTATATTTATTATCCTAGATAAGACTTACTTGCAGCACTAGAATATCTATCATTATAATATGAATACTGACGTCATCATCTTCAAATTGCACATCCGCATCTTCTATATTCACCTGAAGACCTCGCCCAATCATTAGTATTATTTATATTAAATACCTGTGCGGTAGGTGGTACATTAAGCAGTGGGAGGGCCTTTAATGCCATACAGAACTGATCCAGTAGCAGTTTCAAAGGGATCGTTATCTCAAGACGGGAGAGTTGCTAAAGATGAATAGATTATTAGTATAATTTATATATTAATAATTTTAATGATATTAATAATTTAGAGTATAACATACATGTAGCCACTGTAGTGAATGAAACATGGCATCGTAGTCAGCTCCAACCAATCTTCTCGATACAAAATCAAATACTTTAAATGTCTCAAAAGGTAAAGGACACATTCCTGGATCAAATATCTTACAGAGAATAACCTAAATAAACAGGGTGATCTATTTATTATCTTATAATAGACCTTTAGTTCGGAATGATGTTCATCTGTGCATTGGTCATGTATCATCTGTAACCATAGAGGAATAACGCGAGTCCATGTTTCATGTGAAATCACATCATACGGCATTAAAGCCAACATTCTCAAATAATACAAACAGTTAACATAATACCTTTCCAGAGTTTTGTATAAGTCTGCGAACTTAGCGACAGGCCTATTCCGGGATATTTAATAATATTTTCATCTTGCTTTTACTCAAAAACTCAATATTTCGCCCCAGCTGCGACTAAACATAATAAACTTTCCTCACAAAAATGGGTGTGATTTTAAACGTTATTGTGGAAAATATCCTGAAATATGCCCTTGCTACCATATTTTGGGCCTGCCAATTCTTGAATTTTGATTCAAATAAATTGACCGAAAACACTAATAAATGTAATCGCACCTTCCGAGACCTTCCTTGATTTGGTCAAAGTAAGGTCTGCCGTCATTTTCTTCAGGAGATGGGCTGAGTGTTCCGATAAAGACCGGATAATGCAGTCTAATGGCCATATTGAGCCAGTCGCACACAAACTAAATGTATTTTAATATATAACTTTATTACTTAAATAGCTTTGTACCGGCTCAAATCGGTGTAACTTAGGAGAATAGCCATATGCTGTTGTAGCATAACACACTCATGCTAATCAAAACAAAATTTGGGATTAATCGTTTTCGTAAATCTGGCAATTTTTCCGACAAAAATGTCCGTAGTTCATGCTTTTTAAATATTCCAACTGTTTTCAAACGGGCATTTTCGCGCGCCACACGCAACACTAACCGTGATAAGTTCATTGAGTAAAAGCTCATGAGGAGCCTCCACATTCTAAATGTGACCTGTGCAATAATTAAAAGAGTGGGTGGTCTACTGTGAGTTTACTTGGTGTGCTTTTGACCTACGTCAGTTTTAAGTTGTTCCAAGGATGCTCCCATACTATCATTTGGTAGAAGGGCAGTTGTAGAAAACCATTGAAATACATTATACATTATATAACCAACAGCTTTCTAAAAATAAATGTCAAGTTTGGTTTTTCAGTTACAAAAATATATGTTGAACCTCGAATAGAATGGCACAACTGTTGTCTTATCTGACAAAAAGAGAACTGTCTATAACAGATAATAAAATAACTATCCATATATAATATATAGTCTCTATCAAGAGCTATGTTAGCAATGCAGTATATTGGATAAAGGCGATGTTACTTTTGAAGAACAGGCAGCAAAATCACCGAGTTTCAATTCATTTTATTTGCCACCGCTGTTTTCCAGGATACTGTGCTGGAATCCTTTATACAGATTATAAATAAAATAAGTATTTAAATAAAGACCACCTTGTCAGCAGTCTCCGTTGGTGGACATAGTGCCGCCATTAACCATACTCCGAATCTACTTAGCATTCTACGTTCGTCAGCCATTCTGTCTATCTCCTTTATATTAATAATAATAATAATATTAATAAAACTTAAATTAGTTACTCACTTTACCCATAGAGTGTCCTCCTTCCAATTGTCGCAGCCATTTAGGTCGCTTTCCTTCTCCTTCGGTACTTTCAAATTGGGTGGTCTCTCGTAATAACTTCACCACCGCTTCTACAGTAACCCATAACAGCGGCGTGTTCCATACACAACCGGACCCCCTACATAGAATATTAACTACAGTTATCCAACTGTCCCTGCCTGTGAATGAGGTGGTCCGTTCCAGGACTCAACTGTGAGGTCGAGGGGAGTTGTGAGCTTGTAGACTGTATTATGCCATTTGTAGACGGGGGGTGCAAAATTAAAAGACATTCCTAAATTGCTTAGACTATATTACTCTTCTTTTTTTTACTTTTAAAATAATTGCCGGAGAATAATATTATAAATAAATATTGTTTAATGCCTACCTGACATAACCTCATAGGTACATGACCATGAGCACGAATACAGTCCGTTGAACAACATATTGATACGGCTAGCCGAGACTGCGATTGACATTCCTAGATATATATATATTTTTTTTTAATTATTATAAATGTATTTATATTCTATTTTATTGTCTTCCTTTTTATATATTTTGCTCACATCCTCTTTTCTATTCTGAATAGGACACAATGAATGTAAAACGAACGAATTTCAAGCAGTGCTAAAGATGGAGAATAATTAAACAGAGAGCATCAGAGACCACCCAATTTGAAAATACATAAACAACATCGGTGTTTTTCTCTTTCTCTGTTTGAATTTAAATTTTCTGGTAATTTCGCAAATATTTAAGTACATTTTGTTCTATATATAATATTTATACGCCGGCCTTAAAGGTACGGTATACTCAAAACTCGGTTCAAATTTATTGTTTTAAATTAATCAGCTTGAAATGTCAAGAAAAATGATATAAATAGCAAAGAACATGATGTCAAATGAACGATTTTAAGATATTTTGCATTTTGGGTTTAGCTGGCTCGAGTGATATGGGTTACTGTAGCTGACTGCAATTAAAAATATTACTAAACTTTATAAACTGGTCAAAATTTAGAAAATTACTTATAAGATTCATGGCTTTTGTGACCGATAATGGTAGAATGTTTTTCGAATTTTAATTTTCCTTTTATTTCACGACCTTTAATAGATGCGCTGTGTTGCAAACGTTAGCCTTCAAATAATTGACAATTGCTCGATTCAGAACCTTTTTGAAGACGCAATTTTGCAACACCGCCCAGCAAGTAAGTCCGGCTCCATGCAGACTAAAGTTTGAAACAGACTATAATATATATTTATAATATAACTAACATTTCTCTGACAAGTTGCATTGCTGGCCGGTAGGGGTTGTGGTATGCTCTGTATTATAGTCTTTCTCTCGCCCATTACCGTATCAGCACATTTTTTACATAGAAACACTGGTGGAGAAGTGTCAGCCACATCCGCACAAATTACAGGGTCAAAACATTTCTTTACACTTAAAATACAATAATAATAATAATAATAAAGATCTTTTGACCAACCTTGTTCCATTATCTGGACAAGTGTTTGACTGACATGCTACTGCGGACCAGGCTGAAACAGTTAGAATAACAAATTCTATGGCTTAGCTTTTTTATTTTCTTTGAGAATTTAACATTTTCATGAAATGGGCTCTAATTCTATGTTTCATAATGACTCCAAAATAATCCATTGTCGCAAATCAATTGTCATTAGTATATTATAAAGATTAATTGTATTATATATGATAGGAAAAACAGTTTAAATTGAGAGAAGTATAGTCTTCTTGGTTATAATTAATAGAACTACTTCATTTCTATCAATATATCTGTTCAAAATTTCTAAAAACTCTACCCGTGGCCCAGACCGGACTGGCCCGTATTCCGACCCCCTTATTCAACTAACCATGTACTTTGTACTGAATTGTCTTTCTATGCAGTATGTGGGGGTTACTAAAGGGCCAATAGTGAAAGAGAAGATTTGCAGCGGCCACTCTAGACTCCGATGTACCCTTTGCGATCACCTTTAATATAAATATATAAATATATATTCATTTTATGTTTAATTTATTAAATGTGTTTATTTATTCACTTAGTTCACACGCGCTTCTCTTGCAATTGCATGGGTGGTCTAAATATACCTACCTGCATGATATCAGAATAAACACCATGTGAGGCATTCATAGCTCCCTCACATATCCATGTATGTAAACCTAATAAAACAAATTAGACTAATAAAATACGTTAATTAACTAACTAGGGTCTGTACCATGTTGTAGAATTAACATTAACACACCGGGTATAGAAAGTTTGATGAGCGTTTCATCGGTAATTGCAAACGGGAATACAACATCCGATAACAAATGAACTATCTAAATAATACTTATTACTCTGGTTCATCAGATACGACCCAATCTACCAGCCTCTTCCAGCAACAGATGCCCAGATTTGTTGGTAGCTGCTGGGCAGGTTTTGGTAACTGCTGGGTACCGGCCATTACCAGCGGTATCTGCTGGTAACCGCTGGGTACCAGGGAATACCGCTGGTAATGGCCGGTAGACACTAGGTACGGGTGTTACCAGCGGTAAATGCTCGTAGCCGCTGGTAATCGCTGGTAGCGGGTGATCATTGCCGGTAGCCGCTGGTATTGTTGGGAGCGGGTGATAATGGTCCGTATCTAATCAACCAGAGTATATATAAATATAAACTCATATATAAAATTCTTTAAACTATAAAGTAATTACCTGTTTGTCGAGTTCATGTGGAAAAGTGCCTAACTGTGCTGCTAGAAGCATTGGTAAATGTTCTAACGAATCTCTATCTAGGAATATCATCAAAGCTTTTAGAGTATCCAAAATGGCTTCTCCTATGGCTAAAAATAATAACTGTTATAGACTTAATAAGACAAATAACAATTGTTTATTTTACTAGTATTATAAAACTATTAAAATATTGTTAACTCTATTATTATTTCACCTTTTTGTCCTGACTGAATGAGAGTAAATACATCTAACAGATTTGAAATTGCATAGAATAATCCCGAATAGTTGAGATTTGGATAAAGATTCCATCTTGCGTTATCCGTCGAGAACTTCTGACAGAAATGAACTTCTTCTTTGGGGAAATCCTTAGCAAATCTAAATAAATATACCCTAACTTTGTTATATTCTCATTCAAAAGTTATAATTGTGTGAAGAATTCAAGTTTGCTATGAGTCCTGTTTGCGAAGGCCGTGGCGCCTTCTCACCGTACAAAATGGCAAATGCAATTTGCCTGCATGCGCGGTGTGAAAAATTCTATAAATACGCGAGTAACACTTCATTATCCTAACTTTTATTTGCATACTTCTTTTTCACTAACAATATCATATGTATATATTTAGCCTTTATTTGAAAGCTCATTTTCTGTTCTGGTTGGTCTCCAAATGTTTAAGGCAACCGCACTGAATTTATGAGTCTGCGACTAGTTCCACTTCCTTCTTTAATGTTACTTTTCATGTCGCCACCGTTGATAACTAAATGCGAGTACTTTTAGCGCCAATGCAATTATTCAAATTTGCGAATTTGGCGCTCATCTGTCATCATTCAGTCGGTGGATGGAGACCGGCGCAGAGTCCCCCTTCAGCGGCGCAGCGGTGCAAAATGAAGCAAGGATAAAAAGGAGACCACCCAGATGGAAACAGTATGGACCCGTTCCGTTGGTGTGTGGTCCATCATTGGCCAGCAGTACATTCAACTTGGGTGGTTTTTCTCTCTCTAATTTCGAATTCATGTCCAGCACCGCTCAAGTTTGCCTAATTAGCCATTGTGAAGTAGCGGCCGAAGAGGGGACAAAACATCTTGCAATGTCTTGCCCGCCCAATTAGAATATACAAAGATATTCCAACTTTATTTGGAGAACTGATAGTCAAGTGTGACTTAAGCCTGACCCCCCTTTCAGTTTGATACTGGACTTCTTCCCAATAATAGATGGTAATGCCCTTTTTATATGTGTTTTTTGGTTCAGCGGTTTGCAAATCTCGTGAAGAAATGCCTGGCTTAAGTGCTCATTTTGGCACGAAATGAATTGACGGTAAATCAACAAAACCCTCAACCCAAGCGAAAGAGACCACAAACGACCACCCTAGTGATAATTAGCTAATATGCTGACTTTGTAACATTAATAGCGTGTTAACATGGTGGGTGGTCTGAAAATTGTCTCCAAACTCGCCGCTGTACTGAGTTGTAAAAAGTAAAGCGTAGTAGTGTTTGAAAAAAACCTCTCGAAATAAATAATTTGATTTTGAGACTCGATAAGAGCGGCTCATTTAAGTATCTTCGCTGGAGGTCTAATTAACAATAACCTACTTCAAGAGAAAATAACAAATACCTTCGGAAGTTTATATGGATAGATACTTAGTTACCCTAGAATCATTTATTATTGTATTACTTAACAGTGCGGGAGGCCTTGCTGAAAAAGAATGAAATGATTTTCGGTCTGCTCTAGTTGACACACACTGCATGTATATTCATTTCTCTTTATAATTATCCATCATTTTCAAAGAAGAGAATTGACATTTAATTATTGAAACATAAAAGAAACTTATGAACAAAAGTAAGCAAACATCCGCAGCTGCATTCTAAAGTTTCATATTAGGCAAAAGACCCCCTTAAAGAAAAGACCAGACGTTAATAGTATTAATTAAAGAATAAATATGTATGTACCAGAGTCTTCTGTTACTTTTTTCGCCTCATACTCATTAAAAATGGCTAACATTTAGTCTTCGCAGCCGTCTAAAACCAACGCCGTTTCAAATTTCAATGTTCATCAAATAATTGCGAAAATACTGGGTAGAATAAATGTTCTCAATTGGCGGCGATTCGTGAAAAAGGAGCAGGCTTGCCAATAGGGCCTGACTTGGCTTAGATTATAGGAAATTGTTAGGCCAGGCCAGATCCAGTTTCCAACTGTGAAAAGGTTGCGTTTTATTTTCTCTCAGGTGATCTGGCGTTGACGGACGAACAGAGCTATATTGCCACATGGAAAGGGAGTTTAATAACACGGCGACCAGATGCCAAATACAATAAAATAGGGGGAAATTGCAAAATATATGAGAATATGACTGCCGTTTAAAATGCAAATTAATCCTTCTTATAGAATTCGAATTAAGACCACCAGCTATGTTTAGTCGAAGAACGGTGGCATACCCTCTCTCTCTCTATCTCTCTCTTTTATACAGAATTGGACCACAATACGAAAAGTGTCCAATCTCTAATAATAGTAGCAATAACTCTCACGGCGATAATTGGCAAAATAAAAAATAACATCCGAAATAGACTGCTATTACACGCTATTTGTTGACAAATGAACGCTGCTGCAATCTAGCGGAGCGGCAGACCTCCAATGATGAAATGACCGCCCAGATAGATAATTACATTGTATATATAAATATACTTACCCTATTAAAGTTTGCTGGAAATATCTCAATGTAGTTATAATCTCTGCATTGCTGGGTGGTTGTTGATTTGTGCTAAGACGTGATTGGAAGTCTGATAGAGTTCGGATCTTAGCCGAAACTGAAAAAGAAAGTTATTTAATAACAAATATAATAAGTCATAAAACAGCTTAAATAAATTTTCTTTCTGTATGTGACTGTGGCGTCTTTTAAGAATGAGCTGTTTTTTGCCTAGAGCTATGACATTGTATTCACTTAAGTGAACTACACTTTCTAGCACAGATTGTATTATCTAACTACTGGAGCACACTACTGTAGTTATATAGTAGATAGAAATAGGTACCTTACATTAAACGATTATGACAGACAAAATAAAATAAACAATGTTTTAAAATATATGCCACATTTATGTCTCTGTGTGTCTAAGTTGTCAACAGAATTAAAGTCTAAGAGTCAATTAAGAGTAGCATAGATATACTTACATGTATAATATTTAAGAAGAAACGCCATTTTGTAGGGGAATAGTCATTTGAATTCCCTTTTGCTCTTGCTCAGCCCCCTCCGGCTCCCATCTCTCTCTCTCTCCAACTGTGCTCCATAACTCCGCCTCCAGAATGAACCGCCCCAATATCTCTGCGCTTACGCTACAATCACACTATTTCGCTCCACTTATAATAACGCCCCGCCTGTTTTAGTTACTTTCCATCCACTTATCTTTCCTCTTAATATTCAACAATCTTCCATTTAGGCCACCCAACAAGTTAATTCTTCTCTGTCTTCCGACTATTTTGCTGCTCCAATTAGGGAGCAGGTCGCGGTGTTGCAATTGCTCATAATTTGCAACTAAATGGCTTTCTCTCTAGTGGAATACGACCTTTCTTGCCACGGCGTAGGCTTCTTGTAAAATAATACATCACACTTTTTCTGTAGATATGCTTTTATAAAAACAGTATAGTGCAGATATTATTTGGATCACGCTGTATTGCTGAAGCTACTCCGTTGGTGCAAAGATTAAATTAACTCTTGATGCAGAATTAGTTTTTACATTTAGTCGAACCGATCTAGCTCATTACATTTCACTTGATAGTCTCTTTATCGGCTTTTATTATCACAGAAAATAGTGTTTGTTATGATTTAAGGTCCTTTTAACCTAAATTCTTAATAAAGATCATTGCAACACCTAAAAGAAGCTGGAAAAGTTATAAAGTTTATATTAAATTACCTAGGTGGATTGGGAGACTATTCTTCAAAAGTACATTTATTTTATATAATTCTGCGGCTTCTCAGGGCAGGCGTGAAAATTTAAAGGCACGGTACACCACGACTGGCTGCGCCCGAAGGAAATGAGACAGAGCAAACTCAAATGGTAAAATCTTGATGCTCATACCCAGTGGCCGTAGTACAGAAACGACCGGGTTGAGAGATTAAAAACTGCTCAAGCACCCACCCGAGCGTTTCTATATGCTACGGCCACTGGCTTACTTTGTTAAGCAATTCATGTTTATTTATATACCATTGCGAAGACAATGGCTCAATCTCTGCAACTGAGTTTTTTCGAAGGAAATCGGACAGAGCATTTTTCTCTATCTAGAGAAAACTGAACTTCAATTTTAAAATAAGAGCTCAGTCCTTTAACCCCAATGTCTCCGTTAGCGAGCCGTGACACTCAAAAATTGTTTCTTATTTTTAAAGTCTTAATCGATAGAGATAATCATACTGAGTTGAAACATGGTAATCGTTTTTTAATTGATTTTGAGTAAGGTTATAGCGTTATGAAATGTCTGCCACCCTGCGCTTAGGTTCCCCCACTGCGTTAGAAAGTTAGCTCTTTATACAGAGGTATTCGATTTAAGAATAAACTCTAGTCTATATACTCCTTAGCAGTGCTTATATGGAAATGCTGTTCATTTTTTGCCTGTTCCAGTCAGCTTTCGCCTCTTTCGAAGGCTAGTTGTTAATTGAAAACGACACAATCAACAACATTAATTGAATTCTTACAAAATCACAAAATGAGCCACAAGACACACGCCGTTTGCAAGCACATTAGGGGGTGCAAAATGACTTTTGCAGATTTCGTTTCGGTAGAATTTCTAAACAATTCAACCATTTGAGCAGTTTAGTCTAGAAAATAAAGAGCGATATGTCCCGGACCCTTTTAACACTATTGCTCCATATTTTCTCCGGATTTGTAAATTCCATTCTCAATTCTAATTCCTCATTCATCAGTAGTTAGGCCCAAATTTTGCAAGTTTAGTTAAGTATATTTTAGAAAGTCTAAGAGAAAAGAAACTAAAATCTTTAAATTGCTGGCATTTGCCACACATGGCTTTAAACCCTAAATAAGTATATTAGACATCAGTCTTCTGCTGTAGTAAATACATACTGCACAAAAGTACTTTTCTCATATCTTACAATACAGTATGATATTAGAATTGTCTAGTATTGTCTAGCTTCTGCATCACAAGAGACAATAATTACGGTAAGATATGAGAAAAGTACTTTTGTGCAGTATGTATTTACTACAGCAGAAGACTGATGTCTAATATACTTTTTTTATGATTCATACTGCGTTTTAATCGTCTGCATCCACACCTCTATTTTGGGGTTAGCAACTTTCTTTAAACTTCTATAGTTACTTGCAACGTAAATATCAATATTTTACAGGCCCTAATGACCCTATGATAAAGGTTATATTTATAACTTTTATATACTCTGTTTCAAAACCTAGACTACATGCGTCGGCCTCGTGCGCGCGGGTTGCAAAATTTGTCTACAAAAGTTCTCTTGCCCGAAGGCATTTTCCAGCGATTTTGAAGGTAAATTTTGCAACACCGCCCATCGTATGAGGCCGGCGCAATGTAGTCTAGGTTTTGAAACGGACTATATCTATGCTATCCTATGGGAGCTGTTTTCAAAGAGATCCCTGTTGTCCGGGATCCGAAAACGGAACTTCTTCAAACTTCTTAAAGAAACGCCGTAAAAGTGTGTGGAAGTTGCGGGACCCCAATTTTGCAGCAAAGCAAAACATTGGCTACGGATTTACTACCACCAATAGTGAAAACGTGGTTTGCTGGATTGCTATATTCGACAGACGGATCGCCTGCAGGAGTATCCGGTCAGTTTTCACATAGGAGCGCGAATACTAAGGGGTGATATACTAGAACCCAAATGGATTAGCGCTCCAGCACAACATTCGCAGTCCTTTACCTGCAAGCAATTAGACCGTCTACTATAGCATCTCACGTAAAGTCTAGCCTACCATCTATTGTATATAGGGTGGGAAAACGCGGTATACCGGTAAAACAGTATTCCGTTACACCGTTGTACCGGTATATCAGAATTTAAAAATTACCGGTATACCGGTATAAAGAGATTTTGAAAATACCGGTGTTTTTCTAAAATCCCTACCGAAACTCCATCCTAATTTCATAGCAGTTATGCTAGAATTGGAAAATACATGTTTTCTAAATAGCCTTAAGGTCATCCTACCATTTCTAATTAGCTTTAAAATCATATGAATTTTCAATAAACCCCTTACTTAATGCTACAAATGAATTACATATTCTAGTCAAATAATGGAGAAGCTAATCGCTCACAAATAATTCCTTCAGAAAGACTCATTTTCTTAGGTTAATTATTTAGCGTAAAATATGATTTCCATATCAGAAGCAGCTTGAGATACGATAGATGAATATTTAGAGAACGTTACGTAGTCGCAATTAAAGGCACGGTAGTCGCAATTACACTCGAAATTTTGTTCTTATTTTTATTTATTCAGCTTAAAAAGTTATTCACAAATATGTAAATAACAAAGAAAATGAAGAAAAATGAAAGGTTTTATATGATTCTTCATTTTGGTTCTCCTCATTTGGTTACTGTGTAGCCTGTTTGGATATAAAATGGTTAAATACATATTTGCGATAAGAATTTTGCACATTTCGCACGTTTCGTGGGTTATCACCAAAGAAAATGATAAAAATGTTTTTAGTTTTTGGAAATTGCTTCTAGTTGAAAAGTTTTGCAATTTGCCGCCTAGTTATGTGGACATGATTCACCTCTTTGCATAAAAACCCCGCTCCTAGGGGAAGCTAAGCTCAGGGTGGCATACTTTTCAAAATGCCACAACTTTGCTCAAAATCAGTTTTAAAAAATTTGTTTCCATATTTCAACTCAGAATGACTATCTCTATCGATTAAGACTTTAAAATAAGAAACAATTTTTTACTGGACCGTGCCTTTAAAACCAGGGGTGGGCATGTCACGGGTGTACCAAAGAAATTTTGATCACGGGCCAGCTCGTTCTCTTTCCGGAGGGAACTATTGAAAATAGAAACTTTAATTTATAGTAAATAGCATAAAAATTCAGAATAATATAGAAAACGTTCATACTTTAAAGACACGGTATACTCAAAAATTTGTAGTCAATTTTGAATGAAAATGAACGATTTTACGTCCTTTTAAAAATTTGGATCTCATGGCGGGCTACTGTACCTTGCTTACGCAAAAAACTATTGAAAAGCATGTTTATATACAGAAATATTTTGTTTTCCACGTGGTAATCGCGTATTTCGGTGATGAAAATGGCAAAAATGCTTTTAGTTTTCGACTTTTGCAAATTGCCGCCCAATTTCAGCAATTGCTTTATATTATATTGTGGTAGATTTCAGAATGAAATACCAAGGAAATAATAAAAATTGATTATTTCAATCATTTGAGGCACATCAATGATGTAAATTTAATGACAAAAATCCTACTTTTGAAGAAAAACGTTTTCCAAGAATGGAAATCCCATGCATACCGGAAAATGCACTTTTTGCGGAACAAAATTCTAAAACGTGTTTTTCGAATTTACGCAGTTCAATTGACAGCTGGTAAATGAAACTTTATTTGAATACTGATAAGTTTTCAAAAGTAATTCAAGCACAGTAATAATTAATTCCAAAAGTAAATTAACTATTTGTCATTCAAACGTGACAACTACGTTGTTGATTCATCTGCTCATCTTTATCACCTACTATATATTGGCATAAGAATGAAAATACATTTTCCATCAAAGACAACTAAATCAAGCTAAACTGCGATAGACTGACGGATAAGCAACATATGTCCACCAAGGGGATGGAAAAAAGACGTAAAAGGACTGCTTGTTAGATTATATGTATTGAGAAATAAAAAGAACGAAGAAAAGGTTCGGAAGGGGAAATAAGCATCGATGCTGCTGTGACTCAGTAAGTAGAAGGGTATAATTGGTAAGTTGATTAAATAAACTCACAGGTGGCGGCCCTTGTAGTGGCCATTTGCCTCCTTAGAGGACTTGGCTTATTCTGTTTTAGCAACACACTTCTCTCCAGACGACTGCAAACGTCGAATGAAGACCGGTTGTCTGTGGCTTAGAGGCACCGATTGCACACTTGTAGCCTCAGGATATATTCCTGCCAACAGTGATTATCTCCAATAACTCACACCTTTAAATATATATATTTTATCTTTGTGTTTTTTAAATGAAAGAAGAAATTTAAAATAAAACAAATTGACAAAAAACAAAAATTGAATTAGAACGGTTTTAAATTACACAAGTCAACCTTACATATAAACGTATGTCAAAACCACTTTTACCAGTGTATAAAACAATATTTGAAGAAAAGTTTTCAAGAATTTGGGTAAGCACAAAGCTGTATTTTAAAAAGGGTTGAAACCCTCACAGCTGAGAGGTTCCATGCGCAAATCAATATCCTCACCACAGCATTAGCTTATTCAGGGCCAATTCTGCCTCTCCCGGAATTGTTTGTTCTAATCCTCAGGGAAAACTATTTTTTCCGACGAATACTAATTGAATCTAACTTGAGTTTCGGGTGCAATATTATGTCTTTCGAAGTAAGCAGAAGAACAGTAATTAAAATCATGTATTCGAACAACGCAAAATTTCACAATGCGAAATCGAAAATAACAAAAAGAATAACAAAACATGAGAAGACAACAAAAAAAATCGATTATGAGGCCAAAATAGAATAAGAGCAACAACACTTTGCAGGTCTACTGCCTCAAGGCGTAACGTGCTTAAAACTAACAACTTTGACTTGATTTTCAAAATATCAGACAAGACTAACTATTTTACCATCTAAGGTAACGCCAGCCTTGGATAGCTTTTCGTCGAATATTTCATCAGCACAATCGCAGTCACCACAAATTTCGTTATATTCACGGAGAACAACCTTCTTCAGCTTTTTCACCTGAAAAAAATAAATATTAACGGCATGAAATTTATTGTTACCTTCAATTCACCACCAGCTTCTTTCAACTTTCTCTTAATAGTAGCCTTCCATTTGAAATTCACCGACTCTTCTGTGGATATAGCCTAATCAAATAATATATTCCAACAGTTCAATTTATAGAACTAACCGGATTGTTAGCTGCAGACTGGTTGACAATTGTACCCTTGCCATTATTTGGGTCTTGTCCATCAGGTAAATCAATTGTAGCATTTTCAGTACCTACTGGCTGAAAAAAACGTTAGAGAAGTTAACATGACAAGAAAATGTATACTGCCCACATCAACCGATTCACTAAAACTTACCTTTTCAATTTTAGCTCCTTCTTTCAATTTTTCGGCGTCTGCTTCCTTTTTCAATTTTTCAGCCTCATCGGCAATGGCTTTCCATGCTTGTTGACAGAGGGCGGTATTCCTTATCCGACAAGAATTTGTCAGAAAATTAATAAACTTGGGCTCCTGCAAAAAACATTTAAAAGTAGCTTTCACAGATAACGATGTCGAAAGATAAACAGCATTCAAAAACTATTTGAAGGTGAAAATAATTTTGAAACTCCGGTCAAATGCCACACTTACTTTTCGAGGAATGTTTCCGAATCCTTGAATTCGTTCTAGCAAATTTTTCAGCGATGGGTCTTTAACACATTCAATAGCACGCTCAACTTGCTCACACCAAGCATTCTGTTTTAATTCACCCTAAAACCACGTATTTGCAAATAACATATTCAATGATACCTTAGCCTCTTTCTGCACGTAATTTTTCCCTCCATACTTCTGATTCTCAGTTATGCATTTCACATGCTGTCCGTATGTTTGTAGCCTTAACAAAGGATAACATGAGATATTATACACGAACAGTAAATCAATAACAAATTTCTGATATTCATAGAAAATGAAGAAACAGTTCATGAGTTTCAGGAAAATGAACAGAACATCTATTGACGATGCCTGGTAATGCTATACCTTTACGACTTTCTATAATATGGTACCGACAGAGGTGGTTATACGGCCGGCCCAGCCTGAGTTTCAACATTTCAGGCCGGGCCGGGCCGGTATCCAGCCTGAGTTTCAACATTTCAGGCCGGGCCGGGCCGGTATCCAGCTCTGGGTCTGGGTACCGAGATAAATTATAGCCAACTCGAAAGAAAACAAAACTTACGTGAATCGCACCTGGCAGTCCAAGCAACTAAACGTAGAAACTCGGCACCTATAACCATGTTTGTCTACCTAAAAACGATCATGAACCAGGAAAAACTCCAACGACCCACCTGGTTCTTTTTGAGAGATTCACCACAATTGTCACAACAGAAAAATACCATTGCGATAAATTTGAACCCTTGAATAATAAAATGTAATAATTTCTTTAACATTGATCAAGGCGGATTAAAATAATAATTGGGTGAAGCGAACCCCTCGAAATGCAAATGCAATATATACTACATTCATTATACAAATTAAAAAATAACATATAAAACTGTGGAAAACAAGGAAAATAACCGTAAAACCCCGAGACCAAAACATATATCATCATATGACTACGAAAACCTAACATATCACAGTAAGTAAAGTCAAAAAATAATTAATCATTAAAGGATAAAAAATGAGACCTTCTGAATGTCAACAAACAATTGTTAAGTGTTTTTCTCCACATCAGTTTGTAACGCTTGGTAGCCGAATGATCCACCAGAGGAAGCCAAATTAATTCGTTTTCCGTGAAAATCATAGAAAGCAGTGGAATGAAAGAAAATATTGGCTAATACAATGCAATATTCAGCAATTGCAAACAGCGTATACACCCCTGGTTCGCAATACCTAAACAAAAGATAAGTTAAACCAAATTCAGTTATCTTACGTGTTATGCCTCCAGTAGAGATACATGGACAATATAATGGAGAGAATGGAGACGGCACTGGCCAGAATTTTATATTCGTAAGACTTTTCGCCCTAAAAGTAAAATAAACAACATATAAAGTATAAACTGACCAAGTGTGTAGCTCGACGCCTTCCAGATTTATCAAATATGTAAGTACTCATAAACATGTATAATGTAGAACATATCGTAAAACCCACAAAGCACAATTTATGCATCTCTGGAAATCTCAATGTAAATATATTATATTCAGCTAGACAAACCATGATCTTCCACTGAAGAAATGCAAGTTAACCCGATAAGAAATAAGTTTTCAAACACGTTTAGCCAGCACGCAATGCGACAAGAATGTTTAAATAATCTTGCACGACCATGAGGGCGCAAAGGTGAGCTTAAGAAATAATTCCTTAAAAAGACGAATGTAAGAAAATACAACAACGAATAACACACCTATATGCAAATGCTAAAATAAGTCTTGGGCCGCAGTGAATGGCAATAAATATTCGCCAAATGTACATCTCTGGGGCATATGTTGAGACAGCAGCGGATATTGAAGGAAGCCTTAAGCGCATACTTAGGTATAACCTGCTAAATCCACAAACCAATTTTCTACTCCACAGTGCGTTCGGGTGGCCGGCTCAAAATGTAATATCAAGGAAAGGAATATACATATAGCTAGCGCTGATAAGGGAAGCCCTGAAAACAACAGTTTCCTCATTTATGATTAAACACATACCGGCGACGATGAAAACAAACGATGCAAAGGACGCAGATAAAACATCATCATCGCCAAAGGCCATTTGAAAAACCTGATGGCACTAAGAAACACCCCCTTTGTAATTTTAGGAAATAATGGAAACAACCAGCATTAAAAAAGGGCAAATCTATACTTGAACACATTTATAACAACTTTAAACTCAACAATTAAAAAAGCAGCCTAACTCTTAATATTTAATTCATACAAACAGAAAAATATCAACAAAAAAAAATTAGATCACCTAAATTTGCCTTTCCATTGGATGTCATAGTTCGATAACCAGCTTGTACAATTTTGCATGTTGTATTTAATGACCTGAATGAAAATTTAGATATGAGCTGCCTACACTGTTACCTTATCCCAGTTAAACTTGTTTTGATTATGAAGAGCGATCTGATGTTCCTTATTTCGACGGTCATCGAGTATTTTCTGAGATACAAACTCCACTGGGAATGTGAATCGATCACAGAGATAGGTCAAGTATGCTTTTGCCTAAGCTCAATCATTGATAATAAAATAATAATCTAACTCACTTCAATTTCTGTAATAAAGCCTCCCACTTCCAAAATTATTCGGTTAGCGCGAACTGGTGTTACGTACTTTTGAATACTACCTTTTCCACCTCCGAGACGGGTTCCTGTAAACAGGATGAATCAAATACAAAAAAGTAGGTGCTTACCTTGAGCCTTTTTGGTTCTTGGCAACCAGGGTGCATCTACTCTCCAAATGGCAAACTGATTATCCATCAAATTTTTGTTAATGCGGTCCTAATATAAACTTGTCATCATCATGTAAGGAAAATAGCTACCTGAACAAACTTGAAATCATCCGAGGAGATTAGACCACCAGACACAGCTACCAATCCGAACTGCTCGTGAATTAACTCCGTATGTATTTCTTCTACACCTCGAGCTTCAATCATACGCTTAGTTGATTTATATCTAAAATGTAATTGATTGAACAATCATAAACTTTAAAACATACTTTCGTTCACCCTTTTCAGGATCGTAAACTGGCTCTGCTGGCATAACTGGAAGTTTCATTTGTCCATCAGGAGGAAAATTTACATCTGAATTAAATATATTGAATTATAAGAGCGCTTGGATTTCCATACTTTCAAAAGTGATGGGAAATGGATACTTCTTCATCCCTCTAACCGACATAGTTGTACTTCGCCCCAACAAGGGAAGCACGGTTCGGGAGATATTCATCTACAAGTACAAAATGAGCATATAATAATATATTATTCATAAAATATTGGAAAAATCTTTTACAATTGCAATTTTTAAACATTTAAAACTTCATGAATGTTATCCACGAAGTGAATCGTTGTCGCAGAGGTGCCTGTAAACACCGGGCATGCATTCAAATACACCCGACTTGGACCATTTACAAGCCAAACTAACAACAAGACAGTAAATTCGTTAATTATGTTTATTTCCGTTAATGGTTTAGTATGACTGCTTGAATATACAAAAGACGTTGTCGACAAGACATGTCTTCAATCACAAAACATAGAAACCACGCCAGTGGATAGTGTTAAAGAATGAAAATATTAACATAAACAGGCTGTAGTGGTATTTTCTTATATTTTTTTCAGTGGCCGAATTAAGACATCCTGAACAAAACTGCTTGTAATTATTATTTGTTTGGATTATGGTTTTCCTTGAAAAAGTGTTTAAAAAATAGTAACCTATGACTTATCAAAAAGGGAGTTGTTTGAATCAGACCTGTCAGGGCGGCCTCAAAATAAGGGCCGAGGCCGAGGCCTAAAAAATTAAAATGTAGAATTTTTATCTTTTTATCTTTTAAAAAAATTCTTTTTTTGTTAAAATATATTATT
This sequence comes from Phasmarhabditis papillosa, assembly GCA_034691345.1. NCBI lineage: Eukaryota > Metazoa > Nematoda > Chromadorea > Rhabditida > Rhabditidae > Pellioditis > Pellioditis papillosa. Next base: position 27,910 of record JAQGAV010000565.1, read on the forward strand.
TTTTGTATAAAAGGTGTATTTCCACTCCCATAGGGGTATTTTGGTGTTTTTGACATATTACGGTTTAATTTTAATTTTTTATGCTCATATGACCTGTGTTTCATTGTTGCTCGGGGTATTTTGAAAAATAATTCAATAAACAGTAATACATAAACTTTGTTCCTGGGTCACGATTTCTTTTTGCTTTTTTAAGTTAAAACTATATATCAGGCCTTAAATTGCAAAAGGCTGGGCGAAGGCCGAGGCCGGACCGTCCTTTATCTTTTGGTTATTTCGGCCTTGGCCCGGCCTGCCCTTTTGAGAGGTCTGGTTTGAATTTGGGGTATTGGTATCGGGTCGGGCCTACCTTTGTGTACACTTGTTTGGGGTATAGAGTAAATATATACGTTTGGTCGCATCCTTTTTTTAGTAATATGTATAAGTGAGGGATAACTTAATTGTTTTTTGATATAGGTTCCGGATTGAATATCTGAATTGTTCTCCGAATTCGATAGGGGTAAGCTGTGATACTTGGAGATAATAATTATCACCAACACCATTATTTACAACGTTGGAATATATATGTGGTTTCTTCTTTAATTTTTTTGTAAATACAATACTGTGCCAGTATCTGTCATCTGTAACTAATAAGTTACATTATTACCTGTGAAAACTAAATGACGTTTTGGGTTCACCCCTTTGGAAATTAAACAATCAAACATCGTTTTGTTGTTTATGAGAGTCTGTTTTTAGTATTATGGATAAGGTTGGCATGGTTGTGCTGTTCTTGAGGCACATGATGTTTACTGTAAGGAAAGAGTGCTCTCTCCGGAGGAAAGACTCTTTCTGCCATTATTTGTCTGTGATTATCCCTCCTCAGTACTATTTACTGTTGCTCTAACATAATATCTAAAAAGAATGTTTATTTCTTTTGCAGAAGAAGCAATGCTATTTATAACAAAAACAATACAAAACCCCCCGTCTCTAAAGGTTGTCAATTAGTCATTAGGACTCTGATGAAATCCCCCATAAATACAAAGAAGGAGCTAAGAAGAAGTTAACGAATAAGAATGATTACTCATATATCCTCCGCTTACCAAATAACAAAAGATATATTATTTTTTGTCCTGGACAAATTGTGAAATAGCAGGGATAGCAGGGTCCCCTCTGTTCAGCATTACATTTTGTTTTCACTTTGTTGACTTTCAATGGTTAACGGCCTGCAATATGGTCGTCCCCATTTCTCTGCTCCTCTCCTTTTTCAACAATGCCTCGACAGCACATGCTACCGCTGTATTTTTAAAGATTCTGCTGCAGCAAAGATACGAATGTAGCTGATCATAGATCGTCATTGCCTCCTATAGGAGATACTTAATAAACTCAATTCTCATTCTGCAAGTATAATTTTTCTTATTTGCAAACTTTTGCACTTCGTCCTGCTAGGATGTCCTAAAAGTCCAGTCATCAGCCTACCTTTACCCTAATGCCAAAGATTGTTGACAATTTTTGTAGAATGATGTGCCGATATCTTCTATAAATATCAAATGCTATACTTTTGTTTTTAGTGCATAAACTGCAATGTGCAAAATTGAAGAGAATCAGATCGACAGAGGTGTCCCCCCAGTATTTTCAAAGAACCTCGGAGGCTAAAAAAGGAACGCGGTTGCGAAATTAGTTGTTTTCCAGTGAAATTTACATTTAGCATAAACATTCTCTTTTTGTCAACAATTCTGCAAAATCAGCCATATGCAGCCGTGTGGAAAGTTCGCGAAGCTCGTTTACTCTGCAGATGCGCTGCCCTATATTGGCCATAGTAAATATTCTGTTAATAAATAGTTTTCTTACACGAGAGTAATGTTGTTGACCAATATGGGTTTATTGTTATTTAATCTCTTGACCATTTGCTAAGTAAACCAGTTTAGTAGTCTATCTTATATCCTATCATTTATGTTAACGAGAACGATTCCATTCTCCATATCTACACTTTAGTTAATAAGAAATACTTATAGTTATCTATACATTTTATTTTTATTCTTATTATATTTATATCCCTCTTTACTATTCAATATTTTCATTAGCAATTGTCCTTATCGTTTATTTGAGGGTTCATAATCATTGTTATTTACTGTTTTTTGCATGTAACAACAGCCTAAAAGTATGAAACTATGCCTTTGTGATGTTACTTTCAAAAGATAACCATAAATGTAAACATCTATCTGTGAATGTTGTCAATACGGTGTTATTACTTGTTTACAATATATGTCATTAGCGCTAATGATTGACATTATCATAATAGGGTATCGCTCATAAGGAAACCCGACAACTTAGCATCAGCTGAATATTCAAATATACATTAAAGAACGTTTCCCCGACATTTGAATATTTGGGACACGGATGAGGTACAGGTCTTGGCAAAGAAAAGACACAGTTAGTCTCAATTTCATAGCTGGATCTTTATAATTCATTGTTCCAGGAAATATTTTTCATTTACCTAGCTTTGAACATAAAGTGGGACCAAGTAAGAAAAGTATTGCCCGGGCCGGATCAGACCACCTCCAATTTTTACGGTATTTAACAGGTCGTCTCACAATTTGCAGCCCCGCCTTAATGTGCCCCAACTTCCATCTGGATAACTATAGTATGAGTATCGACTATGAGTAGACTAGCATTTAAAGTATTTAAAAGTATTTTATTTCCTGTATCACTCGTATCACAATAATAATAGATTTCTTCGAGGCAGGGCTTCGGCC
>JAQGAV010000566.1:0-30619 GCA_034691345.1 Phasmarhabditis papillosa
TTGGTTCACTTCTTGCCGTTTGCATCCAAACTTCTCCTAGCTGTTCCTTGAATTGATCCCTCCATCTTCTTTTTGGTATTCTGCGAAAAAAACCGTCTCTATGTAATCTATTGTTAGTAACGATTTTAAATCATTTTGCATCACTAGCGCATAAATAGACTGAGTGTAGTCTGGAGTTGAATTTTAGTTACCGTAGAATTCCTCGACCGAGCCAGAGCAGCTTAATATGCTATCTTTGATCCTGAATATGACATGCTACAAGTTGTGAGGATCGAAAAATTGTGACAACTAATTTTGTTTCTTTACTGATAGTCGACTGAGAAACGAAATGCAAGATAAAGATCTGAGTGTTCAATTCAAAACGCGCAAAATAGTTATATTCATTTTTTTGAACGATTTCTGCAACCATTTCAGAATGTTCAAAACTTTTGCAAATGTATATTTTTATTGCAAATTCAATAATAAAACGAGCACCATCAATCTTGCGCATTAGACGAAGCGCCTAGACTGGGCAAATTCGACTTGAAGGGCCGAGAGCTTTAACAATCTGGATTTTTGTAAATGTTTCAAATTCGTGTAATAGTGTATGGCGAAAGAAACAACAATCCAATTTGATTTCAAACCGATCTTTCAAATTTATATTTATTTACGGTGATTCAATAAGCCCCGTTTCACAGCGGTGCGGTGGTATGGCCTAAGATTTTGACTTTTACTCAGGCCGAATTTAGTAACTCTTATACCTGTTACGGGCCGGCCCGCAGACCCAAATTTTCTAAGCCCGGCCCGGCCCGCACTTTTCGACAGGTATGGTAACTCGTTTCACCTTGAATTATTAAAGAAATAACGTACCTTTAAGCTATGCTAACGACATAAAACATGCTCATATTAGTTTGAATATCAATTCTTTTCCTTTGAAAACCCAGACATAGTTAGAAACAAGTTTTTAAGATAAAAGATTTCCATATTTCAGAGAAACGAGTAAACACGAGTCAATGGGTGATCGAGCGTCGTCGAAGCTGACCCTGGACGATGAACTATTTGATATTCTATATGCATTTGGGTGAGTATCTACAGTTTTGAGATTCTAAGTGGAACGCCATTCCTGCAAGTTGAGCATCATAAAATACAGTTTCTTCTATATTAAATGTTTCACTTCGAGAGAAACAACCAACTATGTTCTAATTTTAATGCTTTCTTTATCTACTCTGTAATTTTAATTATTGTTTTGAGGACTCATTTTAAAATAAAGTGGTTTCATAACTATGGGTTTGTATGATATGTTCTTTGAAGTAACACCTTCTGTTTAAGATCTTGACCTATGTAAAATAAAAGATGAACTGTTATTAGAACTATTGCGTTCAACTCGCAAGCCAAATACCACACAACAGTAATCGATAACCTGGAATCTTCCGACAGGAGGTGCATTTCACGATGCCGGCCCGGAATACGAGCAGAAGTTTGGGAAAGTCTGCCCAGACCGGCCCAGACCGGGTTCAAAATAACGTTGGTCTCTTTGCATTAGATGATTCCGGTTGAAATCTTGTAGTTTCTCCATAAGGTACCAATAGAATCCTAGATGTATTCCTAGAATCCTACTATATACGGTTTACACGGATAAGACATCCAACCCTTCTTACAGAAAACTAAATATAGTCTAGAACACTTAGTAAAGTATTATGTTTTGCTATCTTTCCATCTACGCGCAGCAATTGTCATAATTCACTAGGCTCACTTTTATCTGACTGCTTAATCTCTATGTTAAAACCGACACTTGTTGCTCTAGTTGCCCATTTTTGAAACATTTGAATTCCAAATCTCTGTTTCATTACACATTTACGCTAATAAAAGAGTTTTCAACACAACCAGTGGAGTATAATTATGTTTGTTAGTGAATTTAGATAGATATACCTCACTTTTGGAACTCTCATCCTGGAATTTTAAGTGGCAAAAGGTTTTAAGCGATATTAAGTTATATGTTTCCTTTAAAATTTTCTAAAACAGAATATAATTTTCAATACGGATCATCGTTATAGTATGACATCTCCCTTGAATACCCAGTAGCCGTAGTATAGAAACGCCAGGGTGGGTGCCCGGGCAGTTCTTAGCCTGTCCGGGCAACAATTCTCAACTGCTCGGGCAGCTAAAACCTGTCCGGGCACCCACCCCGGCTTTCTATACTACGGCCACAGGTTTACGTCTTGAACCAACAATTATATAGTTTAAAAAAGAATTTCTCCTTTTTTCCACTGAGATTCTTCTTCCTGGACATAAAACTTTCCACAACCGAAATGTTTTCATTCCGTGCAAACCAGTAATTAGCGGTTGAAAAGCTTCCTACGGCCCCTATATTGTTGACTTCTTATTCCATTCTAGATATTCTAGTTTATTTATAAGTATTTAACTTCCATATTCTTCTGAAATGCAGGTATTTGAAATGATTGTACCGAGTTCCATTTACGAAATGTCTCAGATAATGTTCAAGATGAACATTACCGGTTCGCATACCGAGGATGACCTGAATGTACTTGAAAAGGAACTTGTAGGGTAGGTGAACTTATTCACTACGAATTATCTTGCTGTTATTGAATTATCGAATTATTGAAAAAAATACGAATTACTATATTTTCGATGGCATTCTCATTATTTTGCACTTGTTTACTAATTTATGTCAACGTGTGAAACATTTCCTTAAGGGAACTTCAGCCGTTTCTATATAATATGCTGCGATTACTGTTCTTGTTTGCGTATTCCGAGAGATTATGTTTTCCAGTTTACGGTACTATGAACTTTAGGTTCAATCCACTTGATATACTTTATAAGATTGCACAATCGTTCGGTAGCACTGAGCAGTCTTTGTTAACTGTACTTTTTATACAGTTTCTCAGTTTCTGACATTTTGATTATTCATGTGTGTCTATTACAAGAAGATTCTCTTTGTTATTCTGACAGACTACGAAATTAACAAGTGTTAATCTGATTATGTGAATGTTTCAAAAGTTAAAGAATCGTTCGGCTTCACCTATATACCATATTCCCTTGGGATAAGTTATAATTTATTTCAATACTCCGGCAACCCAATTTTTATTAACACGTCGGGTTTACTTTTGAATCCGACTATAATATTCACTACGCAACTCACCAACAATCTTTGTTGATTCTATCTATTCTAAAACATTCGTATTCGTTAATTATTCCACTACCACTACGGCCGTTTAATGTATCGTTGAGAGTGGTCTAGGCGTAATTTCCGGAATGAAAATTCCTATTTTAATAGCAATCAAAGAGCGAGAAAAAGAACAATTAAAGGCTGAGCCGTTGAAAGATTAGAATAGGAAAATAGAAAGAAGTGAAGGGGAAAAGATATGTAAAGCTAAGTTTTATTATATTTACTACGAAATATAAACAAATGAATTCTGTGGCCGTAGTATAGAAACGCCCGTGTGTGGTGCACGGGCAGCTTTTAGCCTGCCCGGGCAAAAATCCACAACTGCTGGGGCATCTAAAAACAGTTCGGGCACCCACCCGGCAGTTGCTATTCTCCGGCCACTTTGTGCTAGAATCTCTGTTTTGCGAATTTGAGAAACATTTGTTTCTGTTCCGGGTTGAAATGAGGTTGAACACGAAGTTGGAAGCTTGTAATTTTGCCAACTTTATTCTTGTATTCGAAAAGAGCTATCAAAACAGGTAACCAACCTCCAAATGCAAAGGGTTTCCTAATTTGCTGAATAGTATTCACTCGCGCTGCTAAATCTCGCAGACTATAAACTATAAAGTTGCTTGGATTATGAGTAAAAATATTTGAACAGCTGAAAAGTTTACCTCCGGGAGGAATAAGAATAAAAGTTGTTTTTTTTTGTATTCTTCGAATTACTAATGGTAATTAAAAAGGAAAGAGATATCGATATTCAACGTATTCGCTGTAATTTCAACAATAGAGAAACATTTACATTGCAGTTAAATTCTTCTACAACTCTTCTACTACTATTGAGTGCTCAACTTAAAACGCTCCAAATAGTTATAATCAATAATATAAATTAATTGTTTCCGAAAAATAAGTTCGATGTGGTGTTGTACATTGCACCATTGACTAGTCCGCCTTTTCGCGCGCCAATGCTCGGCCGCAGCTCCAATAAACTTCGCAGTTCGTACCCTATACCCTTGCATAAGCCTTGGCCCTCGACTACATGTTCCCAGTAAAGTTAAGGAAACTTTGAGAAACAATTCCAAACATCTACCCACTCCGATTCTATATAAACATTTTACTCCACAGAACTAAACTATCCCCTAACCAAACACTTTCTTATTATTGTTAAAGCAGGGTTCCCATTCTTTATATTTTGAATATTTAGCTGACGTATGAATTGCCCCGTCGGAGGATCCTCGCCGAGGCCGACACGGTTCCCCCGGGATGCGCATTCTTTCTTCATAAACAACAGTAAAGAGCAAACATCAAGTGTTAACAATTTATGTAAAAGATGAGGAAAACAAATGTGTCTACTTTAAAATTTAGAAAATTCAAATAACTTTAAAACCAACACTGATCATTCATATCAAAACCTTTTTTGGGATGGTGTATATTCTCTCTCAAGAGCTAAGTTTACAGCAGATCTGTTTATCAGGCCGGCTCGGCGTGACCTTCAAAAATTCAGGCCGGTCCGGATTAGCTGCATATCACACCGGACCGGGCCGGGCAAGCCGGGACGGATAACCGGCTCTGGTTTACAGCGCGGTATCCTGCATGCAGCGGTGTTATATAAATGTGAAAAACCTCTGGAACACTGCGCTAGCAGCCTCGCTTGTGATACAGACTACAGTCGAAACTGACCGTTACAATAAATTGATTAGAATGGTCAGAAATAAATGTTTCACCATTTTTGAAGATGTATCTTTTACACGATTATCTAATGTTCACGTGTATCGTTCCGATCAAATCATGTAATGTTATTATAATAAAAACTATTTCGATCTCAGCTTCTTTGAAACTCGTTGCTATTTTGTTTCATATACCACTTCAAAAGGGTCCAATATTAATCTCGCATAAATCCGGAGCGCGTTCCTTTTATAGCTCACCGGACCATAAAATCTCTTGTTCATGAGCCCCAAACAACAATAGGGGTGCCGAGAAACATTTGATTTCCAAATATAGAAACGAACATAATCTTGCAATATATTAACGAGATGTGGAGAAGGGGGATTGTCCTGACGGGGTCCTTTCTGTGAAGAATGGAAGTGAAACATTTTCTATCTGGCATTACTCATCCGGATGCCAAGTTAGGATTTCACGGGATAAGCCGACCGAAAATACTTTTGAGGAAATAAATTCCAGGCAGCAGCTTTGGTATAATCTATGACGAACAAAAGACCATAGATAGCGGTGGTATACGTAGGCTTCCGAAATTGCGTTTTTGTCTTTTTCTGGACATGATACAAAATAAAACTAGTACACTAATATTTTTCTGACAACAAACAAAAATTGCGCATCGAACCACATAATAAAAGTTTACTTTTGCCACAGAACCAGCGATTTTACAAACCTTAAACAACACCGCTCACTGCAGTCTTGTTTTGTTATGGACTATAGAAGCAATGCAAATTGGGAAAAGATGAATCGGGAAAGAGCGATGTCATTTAAATTAATTGACAAGTCACTAATTGGAGCAGGTTTTTGCGATGCGTGAATATTAGTCTGTTTAGGGGTATGTTTTAGATCTCCTTAGAGCGTTAGATACTAGATTTTGAGTTTTTTTTAGATTGAAAACAATAAACAAATAATGACAGGAATGTGAAGATACAGTCGGCGAACAAACGATATGCAAGTTAAAGGTCTAAGTGCTCAATTTAAAACGTGCAAAAAAGTTATATTCGCTAATATAAGTTAATAATTCCAGAAAAATAAGTTAGAAATAATGATGTAGTTTGCATTATTGACTAGTCCACATTTTCGCGCGCTCTTACTCGGCCGAGCTCCAATACAATTTGCAGCTCGTACCGTACACCCTTGCATAAACCTTGACCGCCGACTATAACGGTATCAACATTAATAAACGGCTTGCAAACTAACCACTATAATTATATCCAGGAAAAGGCCCGTTTCTCAAATTTCCAGCCCTCGCACGGGCGATTTCCCAAAACGTCGGCCCCGACCAGGTCCTCGAAATGCTTACCCCTGTGCCCGTAGTATAGAAACGCCCGGGTTGGTGCCCGGGCAGTTTTAATCCGACCCGGGCAAGAATTCTCAACTGATCGGGCAGCCACCCGGGCGTTTCCATACTTCCACTGATTCAATCAAATGTTTTAGTCCTTCTTTACACAAATATATTTATCCGTTCTTTCCTTCGACTAAACAAACTTTGTGTTTCTCGTTCGTTCGCCTGCTAGATTGACGATTTGTTCTAACAAAATGTGGGCGGAGCAGTCATATCTTTTGGCAGAAATCCCAGCCGCCCAAAGAAAATCTATCTCAGCAGAATTGAAACATTTGATATTTTATCATTTCATTAGATCTTTGACTAATATTGATATTCACCGCTCAAGCTAGCTCAATTAAAGGTTTTTGAAATTATAGACTGCCGAATTTTGGTATCGTAAAACTTTGAACTCTTTTGAGAATGAAGAAAACATATTTTGTGATCTACCATTTTTATGTTGCATATAGTAACAAAGAAGTCTTCAATAACGCAACGCCCGTTAAACTTGAATTGTTTAGTTGATAGGCAGTAGTTGATAAAGTAAATGTTTCTATCAGTAGCAAGTATTAACTTACCTTGAATAAACAGTAATTCCCCTTTTCTACTTTCAAATTGTCGAACTAATTTTATTTTAAATACTAAGGCTGACAATAATTCCTCCCATTTCTTCTTTTGCCTCTAACAATTGTTTATCCCGCACTTTCGGAATCTTCTTGTTAATGGCGCCTGTTAAATTGACCGTTTTATTGGCAGCTCAAATGTTTCAGCCACTGCTGAAAACGAGAACTACCAATCTTACGTAGTGATTTATAATGTTTAGAATAGAATAGAGTAGAAATTTTATTAGGATTCCGAGACAGTTATGAACAAAAGAATCAACAAAATAATATCTTAACATCGTCATATCCTCCCGGGCCTCGAACCCATTAAGAATTTAACAATTAAGTAAATTTTGTTTTGGTTGTGTATTTTTAGGTCCTCGGCAACAATAAACCATTCTTATCTATTCTCTAATGGGGGTCTGTTCTCGAGAGGAAGAACATTTTTGTTTCGATTTTATAAAGCTGAATCTTGATGGAAACAATAACTTAACGATGCTTAGAGCTGCTCAATCTTAAAAACCAGAGGATAACACTTTTAAAATTACTTAACAACTTTTTTTCAAATACAGTTTTTCGTGCAAAAATACCTGACAATGAGTATGTTTCACTAGAGTCGTTGATTCATTATTATAATTAACTTAGCCTCGGGAATACCATTACCAAGCAGAAAGTGTTGCTTCAATATTCTTTTTCTCTGAAACATTTACTTTTCTGGTTTTGTTTCATTCCATACACTATTCTAACACCGACAATCTGAACAACCAACCGTTTAACAAAATATCTCCCAATTTTTTCAAAAAATTTTCCAAAATTCCTTTGATTTTAGTCGATGCCACCTGTATGCTATCTTCGTTTATCATAGTCCACAAAGCACCACCCCATTCGAGACCGCCAAATATCCCCCACTCGTCGCCGCCGTCAACTGTTGTTTCTTTTGACCAATCTAGTAACATTTGTGATAACAACAATATTATTGTTGATCTAGTACTAAACACGACAACTGACAACTTCTGATACAGATTCCGCAGAAACATTTCATTTTCCTAAATGTCTCTGAGTTTTTCGCGAGATGATTCCATGGATATTCTGCCGCCGGGCCTGGCCGAACTGCCTGCGGTGCAGCGAAGGCAGTCGGTCTTCCATGATTTAATGACGGTATTTCGGAAAAATACGCTAGCTTCACGACAGACTACGTATCATAGTAGGAGTTTTTCACCCTCATCGAGGTCGACGTCGGACAAAGTTTGGAGTCCGCAGGGGTAAGAATTTTGTGTACATATTTTTTTTGAGTTTTTTATTTCCATCACAATAATAGTAGATTTCTTCGAGGCAGGGCTTCGGCCAATCATTACGGAATCTTCTGAGCATAGAAGGCTCCTTTCTAACATTCAGTTCGCTTACACGAAACATGGGACAAATAAGCTGCTGGTTTCCCAAGCCTTCTGCAGCTACAGGGAGTAGAACCCACAGCCTCAGATCCTCACGGATTTAGAGACCGCTGATCTAACCTTATGATTATCGTAGTTCTTGAATGGCGCTTCTAGGGCGGCCTGTTCGTGAAAGGGCCGTGCCTGTGCCGAGCCCATTTTGGCACGAACAATACGCACCGTTTGAGTGACCCTAGCCCACCTCTAACCTCGTCCACCAATTCATTTGAAATTATATAACATTTAGCTAAAAGGATTTCATTTTGTGATTTTGCTACAAGTGAAATATTTCTGGAAATGTACTCCTTTTAATGCTATCCTGGTGCCTAAGTATGATATTTTTATTGAAAATTATCTATGGAGATGGTATGTGGCAAATATATATCATTTCGAAAAGTGGGCAAATCGCCTCGCACCCGAAAATTTAAAATAATGGATCAGAGCAGAAATATTGTAGCAATTTTGAATTACTTTTGCACAATTAAAGAGTTCACAGCTTTGTTCTGTCCAAATTGGTCATTATGCATCAGAAGAAAGGAAACATTGTCGTCTTATGAGTTACTAGTAATTAAATTTTCTTGAAACATTTAGAAATGGTCGCGCTACACCCAACTAAAACCGCATTACTAAAAACACTTTTTTTAATGCCAGCAATGCTAGATTACCGAATTGTTTCTCACTATCATTTCTTTCAAAATTAGTGCAATTTGTCCTCTTTCCAATTGTTCTGCTATTTTCTAACAGCCACCGGTGTCCCACACTTTACGTGTGTGATTTTTACAACAGAAATATGCAAGCGGCGGACCAGCCCATGCGATCGAATATGATTGAATGTATACAATATTGTAACCAATTGAGAGGAAAAGTTTAGGTTGTAGTGAACCAGAGGCCGGCCGGCCCGCCCTAGTTTTCGACATTCCGGCCCGCCCCGGCATGGGTTTAACAATATCAGGCCGGGCCGGGCCGGGTCGGGAAGGACGGGACGGATTGCTTATTTATTCCTGAAAAACGAGGATCCGCCTTGAAAGACGGCCTACCCCGGCCCGGCCTGGGCTGGAAATTATCATGCCGGGCCGGATAACCACCTCTGTAGTGAGCCGACTTAATTAAATAAGATGTTTTTGAATGAAATGGTAGTCAAATTTGTATATGAACAAACGGTAATATAGTTGTATTTTGCAACAGTTCTTGACAAGATCACAGTTATAAACTAGTATTAGCCAAAGTATAAAAGTATTTTATTTCCGGCAGCACTCGCATAGTCAAATTCAAAAGTAATGAGCTGCATATTTCGTCATTTTTAACACTGCGCCTGCTTGCATTTTACGCGCGCGGTATCAGCAGATTGCGAACTTGCTTTCGCTCTGCCTTACTCAGAAAAATATTGCAGCACTGCTGCTTATTAACACGGCCGTATTACTTTTAATAGGCCGATTATATCACAGTTTGTAGATTTTATCGAGGCAATGTTTTTGTCGGCGGCAAGAAGCAGGGAATAAGATTCTAATTTTCCTAGTCTTTTGCCACTTTGCGCGGGGAGTCCAACCCCCTTTTTCCTAACATAAATCTAAAATGCTTCTGGTTATATAGCACAGTATAACAAACCCCTATGTAAAAAAAAATTTGGCCCTAATGAAATAAGTAAAAAAGGGAAAATACCAGTAGATTTGAAGATCCTCAACTTTTTTATTTTCAGCGAAACAGAAACATTTGTCGGTAAATCAGATGGTAAGGAAAATGAAGTTGACGAAGAAGGAAAACCGTTGACCAGATCGGTGAGAATAGTTTATCGAAAATCATTCAATATTGTTAACATTCACTTTTGTTTCTTTTGAGCGTTTGTATGAGACTATTTTATTCAAAAAGTAAATGCTTCAAATATTAATGAGAAGAATTGGAATAGTTAGATATAGTTAACTGCCGGTAAATCCCAAAAATATAATAATATATGGAAAACATTTAATTCTGTATATAAACATGCTTTTCAGTAGTTTTTTTGCGTAAGTCAACTACAGTAACCCGCCACGAGCTCCAAATTCTTAAAAAGACTTAAAATCGTTCATTTTCATTAATTTTTTTTGTTAATTTCTTAATTTGTAAATAACTTTTCAAAGTGGATAAGATATAAAAATTGAATTGACTACAAATTTTTGAGTATATCGTTCCTTTAAGAAACATGTAGAATACGTAAATCTAATGTTTTAGGCTCTTCTTGAGCGTATTCGTCAAAAGAAAGAAGTAATAGGTAAACTACGATGTCAAGCATGGAGTATGTCAAGGAAAAGGAGGACACTCAAGTAAGAATCTTAACTTTCTATAGTCTATTTCAAAAACTAGACTACACTGCCCCGGCCTCACTCAATGCTGGGTGTTGCAAAATATTGCCTTCACAAAGATCCGCATGGGGCTCACCGCGCCCTTAGAAAATGAGACAGAGCAAATTTAAATGGAGAAATCTTTATGCACATAACATGGCATATGTTGTTAAGCAATTTATGTTAATTTATATATCATTGGAAAGGCCATAGGTCAAGCTGTGCAACTGAGTTTTTGCGAATGATTTGGTCAAAGCTTTCCAGAGAAAAATGAATTTTAATTTAAAAATGAGAGCACAGTCCTTTAACGCCACTGTCTCCGTTGGCGAACCCGGACAGGCCCAATTCTTTGAAGGCAAAAAGTTGCAACACCGTGCATCGATTAAAGCCGTCATAATATACTCTAAGTATGGAGAATTTTTTTCATTTTTTGAATTTGATTTTACTAAGTCATTTTGGCAACCGGTTCCACAGTCCCACAGAAACATAATTCCGGGAAGTCCACGGAAACCCATACTATTGTTCCATCAGTCACTGATTTGTATGTTTTACTTTATTGCAGTTCTCTCAAATGGGCCGGGCCGGGCCCGGGTGAATGCCCGAGTGTGGGCCCGGTCCGGGTCTGATAGGTCTGGTTTAGTTAGTTTTCCAGTGCGGTTTCTTGTGGTTCAGCAGTGTTAAATATAAAAGAATGGAAATTAGATTGATTATTAGCCTGTGAAACCAAAGTACATGTATTTATATAAAACACCGCTGCTTGGTAGGACAAATCGCTAGAAAGCTATAGTCCATAACAAAACAAAGACTACAGTGAGCGGTGTAGTTTAAAGTTTCAACAAGCGCTCGTTCTGTGGCAAAATTAAACTTTTTTATATGGTTCGATGCGCAATTTTTTGTTTGTTGTCAGAAAATAGTATTGTAATAGTTTTATTTAGTATCATGTCCCGATAAAGACAAAAACGCAATTGCGGAAGCCTATGTATACCACAGCGCTCTGTAGCTCTTGATATGGGCCTAAGCCAAAGATGACCACATAGTTTCATTCTATAATGAAAAGTTATTTAAAAAGAATTTACAATTAATTTTCAGACTTGCCCAAAAATACCTCGAACAAAATGAGTCAAAAGTTTCAAAGACACATTTGTACAAAGAAGAAATGAAAAAGAAACTAAATCAACTGGGAAGGCATCTTACAAATTTTAAAACGTATTTAATACCATGGGAAGGAAAGATCAAGAAAATTGAAAGTAAGTGAAGTTCAACATTAACTGACAAATCTGGATGACGTCATTTATATAGTTTTTAAAATATTATTGTTTTGCGAAACATTTTTTCTTCTTGTTTCGACAGTATTTAATAGATGAATAGTAATCAAAGCTATAAAAAAAGTTTCAAAAAAAGTTTTCAAAACCAAATCTGTTTCAAACCCTAGACTACATTGCGCCGGCCTCATACTCTGCGTGGTGTTGTGAATTTTGCCTTCCAAGTTCTCTGCCCGAAGCGACGGCAGGCATTTTCCCGCGAGTTTGAAGGCAAATTGCAACACTGCTACCGGCGCAATGTAGTCTAAGTTTTGAAACTGACTATAACTGTTCAACCGTGGCAAGTAACTTTGGATGAAAATAATGAAAAATATTATTCTAGTTTCTGAGATTAACATGAAAACCATATGTTTAAGGAACTTTGTGATTGAGCAATCACAATTTCTAGATCGAAGAATTTCGTTTGCTAATTCTGCAGTCGATTAGAACACGTAATTAAATATTACAGAGAGATGATCTTACTAAAAGTTTTGTAACATTTACTTCTATCCTCATTTCAGGCCATTTCGGCTCTGTTGTTTCCTCATATTTCACATTTCTTCGTTGGGTGGTTTTTATTAATATTATTATTACTATTATTATGTTTGCATTCGTTGTTGGACCAGAGGTGAGTGCGACAAGATTGACAAACTTACTCTTATATTCTGTAATCTCTTTCGAAACATAGGCCCGTTACTGGATGCGCGGTGTTGCAATATTTTCTTTCCAATAATTGCAAAGTGGGAAATCCAGAACTCTTTGAAGATAAATATTGGCAATACCGCGCATCTGTGGCCGTGGTATAGAAACAGCCGGGTGTTTGATCGGGAAGTTTTTAGCCTGCCCTGGCAACAATTCTCAACTCCTCGGGCAGCGAAAAACTGCCCGCAACCAACCCGGGCACCAACCCTGGAGTTTTTACAATACGGCCACTGGTAGCCTAGACCTAGACGGAATGGCCGGTGTCATGCAGTCTAGGTTTTGAAAAAGACTGTACATTGAGCAACAATGATAAAACACCTCTTTGAAATTTATGCAAAAGAGCAAAGTGAATGTTTCAAATTGTTTTAGGTTCTAAACTGTATTATTTTGTTAGTTATTTCAGATTCATTCATATTCCAAATGATCTTAAATTAAGTAACGTTTATTTTGGTTATAGACGAATTTTCAGACAGTTGCCGATAGCATTGCAACACCAGAAAGAGTTAACAAAACGGAGACAAGAAAGATAATTCCGTTAAACGAACGAATACATGCAGATGAACTAGCTGTAGTGTGGCATTATGATGTAAGCTCAAGAAACATTTCGGATAACTAAATCTGACAAATCACTTTCGTGTCATTATTTCTGTTTCTATTTATGATCACTGCAAGGTAAAAGTTCAAAAAGAAAAAGTTGTAAATTTTGGAGATAAACTTTTTAATAAGAGTCTTTCTTTGGCATTTTTAAGAATCCAAATTTTTTATCACCCTATTTTTTTCAGGGCTATGTACGGTACTCTCCGTTATTCTATGGTTACTATTCGGATGAGGAATTCACAACTTTTTCGTATCCGTTACCGTTGGGCTATTTTGTCGCCACGTTGTTCATCTTTGCGTACAGTTTCTTTGCTATTCTGAGAAAGTGAGTTTTACAGTCCATAACAGAAAGAAGACTGCAGTGCGCGGTGTTGTGTAAGGTTTGTAAAATCGCTCGTTCTGTGGCAAATTTAAACTTCCATTATATGGTTAGATGCGCAATTTTTCGTTTTTTGTCAGAAAAATATTATTGTACTAGTTTTATTTTGTATCATGTCCAGAAAAAGACAAATACGCAATTGCGGAAGCCTACGAATACCACCGCGCTGTGCGGTCTTTTCTTTGTTATGGTCTATAGCTAAGTGATATATAACTTATCTATTTTAGTATTGGTTTGTGGCGGCGCTATTATTTTTGTGTTTATCTTATTGTTTTCTTTGAGTATTTACCTGTACTGCAGCAGAAGAAAAACTTTCTCAGTTGGAAGAATACAATTGTGAGTTTGAGAAGACTGTATACGAGCTATTTTTTCAATATCCTGGAGAGGCGCTGGGCATAAAAGTATTTTTAAAACATTTTATTTCCTGTTTCACTCATATCACAATAATATTAGATTTCTTCGAGGCAGGGCTTCGGCCGTTCATTCCCAAATCTTCTGAGCAAAGACGGCTCCCTTCTAACATTCAGTCTTCGGGGCACGAAACGTCATAGTAAAATGAATGTACTTTTGAAGAAAAGGATCGCGATCAACGGAGTTAGCACATATTTTATACAACAACGCTGCTCCCCAGGATTCTGCGGTAAAAACCTAGCTACCAAACAGATTGTCAATAAAAACTGAAAGTTAATAAAGAGTAGAGGAGGCCCGGTCAGCTCACTTCTTTCCCGGGGGTATTGTATGACCCATGACCACAATTCCCAGCTTACAGTAACCCTCCCTCTAACTGTGGGTTGAACAGGGCGATGGGTCACACAATACCCCCATGAAAGATATGGGCTGGCCTGGCCCCCTATACTCTCTGTTAATTGATGCGGGTTTGTTCGTTTCCCAGTTTGATACTTCCAAATTTGGAGCATCTTAGAACCGCGTGCAGATGCAGAGTTGTTCCCTCTAATAAAGGCTGAGAAAAGGCCGGCCGGGCCTGTCGGTTTCCGAAATTTTCGGCCCCGGGCCGGCCCGTGAAAGTCCCAGTCCTGCCTCTAATTTTTGTATTTAATACAAGGTCTACTTGGTTGACTAACCTAAATAACGCTATTCAATATTTCCCAATCTTCCAACCCAAGTACCTCTTTAAATTTCAGTACTATGGAAAAAATGATGGCAACCAATTCTATGGCTATGAATGATATGGCAACTCCGGCATCAATTTCAATAGCTAAAGAAGGACTTCCATAATCGGATAAAACTGCCGAAAAGATGAAAAAATGTTGTTAATCCAATGATGTCTAGTTACCATCCAGCATAGATCAACAATACTTTTATTAGTAAATAAATAATAAACGTAAAGAAATAGTTTGCACAGTTTGTATAAGAATGCAGATGAAACAATTCAGTAGGTACCCTACTCGCCGTATGAGTTGAATAACCAATAAAACGATATATTTATTAGATAACGTGATAAACTTTATTGGACTTTTTTAATTTCTATATACAACTCTATGCTAACCGGGGTTTTCTATAATAAGCTCTAGGATAGTGGCTACTTTACAAAGTGGAAACAAGAATGAGCTATAGTCTATAACAAACAAAAGACCGCAGAGCGCGGTGGTATACATAGCCTTCCGCAATTGAATATTTGTCTTTTCTGGAAATGATACAAAATAAAACCAGTACAATAATATTTTTCCGACAACAAACAAACAATTGCGCATAGAAACATATACTGGAAGTCTAATTTTGCCATAGAACGAGCGATTTTGCAAACCTTAAAAAACACCGCTAATTGCAATATTTTTTTTGTTATGGACTATAGCTATGCTCTGTTATCGAAAATCAGAAAATATGTACTTGTTCAAAGCTCAAAAAGGACTAGAAGCTAGAAGAATAAAATTTAAACTATTCTTTGACTAAATTAATATAGTAACTAGAAAGACGGCACTACGGCTGACCCGGCCCGGCCCGGCCTATAGTCTACGGTCAAATCTCATGTACCTTAAAGGTCTATTTATTATAGGGCGAGCGCACAATTTTGTCAGTTGCTTGTACATTTTCTTTCGATTTTCTTTCGCGCTCCTTCTAAATTCTACAATACACCTCTGCAAACGATTCATCCGTCGACTATAGTTTTCGACATTCCGAACCGTTCCGGCCCTGGCTCAAAAATATCATGCAGGGCCTGATATCCACCTCTAACTTTAATGATACGATTTTAACGACACAAGCTGAACATTTCTTGAAAATACAATTTGTTTACTAAACTTTACAGTAAGAATAATAGTTTCAATTTTCTTTTTACTTTTTTAACACCTCGTGAAACCTCATATTCTAACAGATCTAGTTTAGGACAAGACTACAGTCTATAGCAAGAACTAGGTTTCTAAGGAGGTATAGTCGACAGATGAAACGCTTGCATAGGTGTACTGTAGAATTTAGATGGAGCGCGGAAATCGAAAGAAAATGTACAATCAACCGATATAATTGTGCGCTCGCATTATAATAAACAGACTTTAAACTACATGAGATTTTTGCGTAGACTATATCTTGAGAGGTTCAGATGTTGTCTATAATTATTTTCAAAAGGGCATGAATCGTGCAAAAGTACATCTAGATAAATTTAACACCGCTACTCCCCAGAGGATACCGCACTGCAAATATAGTTCTTGCAATAGACCAGTCCACTGTATTACTTTGCTCTTTCTGGTCTGGGCTTTATCAGTAGGTGTTTTCCTAGACAATCACATCTTTTGCTGCCTTCTCCACAAACTAGACGGACCTTCTTCTCCTCGGATCGAGGTCGTTGAGGAGTTGAACTTATTGAGGACTTTGTGTAGACCTGAATCGAATTATGATTCAATTTATTAATTGATTTGTACGTTCAAGTATAATAGAACATTTCCAGTTGAGTAAAAAAATGTACTATAGTCAATCTCAAGACTTGGGTTTCCAGCGCGGTATCACGAGAGGGGCGCAGTGTTTCAAAAATGAATGTACTTTTGGAGCAAACGCACCACGTCGACCGATTTTACATTCATTTATTATAACACTGCACCCCGCTTGTTATATATATATCGATTGATAGGTCGAGTATTTGCTGAAATACATAAAAAAAGGTGAACAATCCATAAGTGCTTTGGTGGAACTCATTTTTGTATTTAATGCTCACTTCGGGGCGATTACTGTACAATCGTTTGCCAAAATGTACATTGTAAGGCGCGCCGAGAAAGTAGGCGTTGCCGTCAGGCTCTACCTACGGATTTGTGATCCGATCACATGTTATAGACAATAATTTATTTTTCCACCCCGATATTACTTTTAAATTTGACTACACTACTTACTTTATCCATCCTATTCTTTTCATTATAAGGCATTGCCTTTGCCTGTCTGAGTCTGGCTCCGAATCTATCAATACCACCTCTAGCATTATTTATCCTCTCCCGTTCATCGAGATAAATGGCCTTCAGTTGTTCTGAAAGCGCGTCTGAAATTAGACGTGAAAGGACAACACAAAAACACAGGATACATATTAGATTGGGGAAAAACATAGATTGAAGAAGTCAACTTAGATAAAGGAACAGAAAGTTTTGTAGAGTTTCCTGCACAACAAAGCTTTTTATAGAGAGTATTGGAATCATTAGTCTGGTTATTTCTAGACTAAACAGCCATTTGGAGCTGCAAACTTAACAATTCCTAGAAGGAAATTATTGTTTGAACTTTTGTTTGGCACTGTGCCTAAATAATTAATTTCAACTGATTTCGCTTTCTGATAAAATGTCTACACACAGCGAGTCGAAAGAGCCATTTTGGTCCATTTAAGAACAGGCCAGCGGGTCTCGTCAAAGAAGGTCAACGAAGGCTGAATCCTTTTATTTTAATGCATTTTCTTAGAATTTCTTCTAGGTTACTGTATCTTTTGGCACAGTTTCGGCACAATAAGGCACACTCGCAGGTTTTGACACTGTGCCTAAATGGCTAATTCGACTCGCTGTATACAGTCTCCAGGTAACGCTTAAACTTTCATAAACTTATATGAGAAGTCGAAAAATTAAATTATTGTTAGGTATAGTCTATAACAAACAAAAGACAGCAGAGCGCGGTAGAATACGTAGGCTTCCGCAATTGCATATTTGTCTTTTTCTGGGCATGATACAAAATAAAACTAGTACAATAATATTTTTCTGACATCAAACAACAAATTGAGCATCGAACCATATAATGGAAGTTTAATTTTGCCACAGAATGAGCGATTTTACAAACCTTACACAACACCGCGCACTGCAGTTTTCTTTTTGTTATGGACTATAGTCAAATTAAGTAGTCTGTAGAAGAAGGCAAGGTTTAGTGAAATTTATGCTAATTAGAGATTTTTTTAACGAAGAAACCTATGAGAAAGTTGTATTTTGAATTCTAGGCCTGGCAGAAGCTGTTTTCAAAAGTGAAATGGTGATATGATGCTACAAACTCTAGTGAAAAATTCGTTTGTAGGAAAACATATCTCCTTACCATAGAGAAACTTCTCCCAGGCGTAGAAAGTTTGAAATTTGAAGTTCACGGGATCCAGACCGTGCATTTTACAGAAATTGCCAATGAGTGACCTGACGAGGATCTTTTCTTGAACCTGCAAGAAGTATATGGTTATCCAATTAACTAGATTGAAATATATTCAAATTCAGTAGTAATAGTGGGGTGTTAGTTGCGTATTATGGGATAATATCGCGAATTTTTAGAATCATTCAGATTTATAATAAATATTAGAGGCTGTGGGTTCGACTCCCAGTAGCTGTAGAAGGCTTGGGAACCTGCAGCTTACTTATCCCATGTTTCGTTCCCTCGAAGACTGAATGTTAGAAGGAGACCGCTCTGCTCAGAAGATTAGGGAGTGAATGGCCGAAACCCTGCCTCTACTATTATTGGGATACGACTGATAAAGGAAATAAAAATGAAATACCATAAAATACTTCAAAATAGAATCATTTTCATTCCTCCATTTCATTATTATTTGAATCGGACTGTAGAAAAAATCTTGGTTACTTTGGTATATCCATAAACCCTTTCCGATAGGACAGTAATACAGCGGCAATTGTTCTTTTTTTTAAATTTTATTCTAACCCCGCTTCTCCTCGGGAAACTGCGCTCGAAACCTTGGTACAGACAATTTACCATAGCGCCATACTTGTCGAAAATTGCGCGGACTTTTTCTATTACGAACATTTAATAATTTGCAAAACTAATGTCCTCGGCGGGGGTCGAACTTTGACCTCTCGCTCCATATTTTCCTCGATGCGGCCCGGGCCTGGCCTGGCTTAGAAAATTTGGGTGTGCGGACCGGGCCGTAACAAGTATGCATAGAGCACAACTTTATGGATATACTGCGATCCATCGATAGCAAATGACAATGTTACCGCTTACCTTTCCGTATTGTATCTGCATTCTCTTCAAATGAGTTAGTTCCTGGAAGATGGCTTTTTCATGAATATAACGACGAGAAGCATCTTTGCCTGAAGATTGCCTTTATGAAACAAGGTTTTTGTCACTTAGGTTATTGAATGATCAAAATATCCTGTTTGTACGGGTCACGGGTAGACTGGACCTTAAAATGTGGCCCAACACCGTAGAAAAGCTTCTCATGTGTGTATTCCAAAGTTCTTTTTATTTTTTGTGTTGAAATTAGCTTAGCCCTGCCTCATAAGCTACACAAATGGGTGTTTTGAACCCCCCCCCCCCATCACAGAATCCTCAGCACCCTCGGTGATTTACTGTGGAGTCCTTTCCTAATTTTCTTTGTCCCACATCTTTGCTCCAAACATCTGTGATCCCGTGATTCGTAAAAATTAATAAACAATCTTTTGTATAAACATTTCCGAATAGAAATAAACGGTACTTCGCTAACACTCTGTTTTTATAACCAACCGGTTGGTCTATTCGTGTCTCCCATTTCCTCCCAGTCATCTTCAAAAACATCAACTGAGTCTACATCCTCACTGCCTGTTTTAACAGACATCAACATGGCGGCAGATTTCTAGAAAAACAGTTTATTATTCAAAATGTGGGTTCGGATTGGTGGAAGTTTAAGTTTTGGAGTTCAATTTAACGACCCTGACGCCTCTGATAGAGGTGGATGTTGTACCTAAAAACTGCCTAACGATATGCAGTACCGTTAGTCTCAGTGGCGCTATCATAGAAACGATCGAGTGGGTTCCCGGGCAGTTTTTAGCTGCCCGAATAGGTGTGGATTGCTGGCCAGTGGCCGTAGTATAGAACTGCCCGGGCAGCTAAAAACAGTTCAGAATTGTTACCCGGGTAGTTCTATACTACGGCCACAGGCAGGCTAAAAACTGCCCGGGCACCCAACCAGACATATTAAACATTTTAGTCCTATTTTGATAAACAATGATTGTGGAAACCTTACCTTTGCCTTTTCGTTTCCATTTTTTGCCTTTCCATTACTAGGCTTCTTGGCTTCTTTGGTGTCCTTTTTGCCTTTTCTAGGCACATTCGAAGACACAGCTCGCATGTTTTTGGCTATCTTCTTGTTAAACTAAAACAATAAGCTACTTTATAAACAGTTATATTCGAATTTGAAAGTAATAACGAATTTTCAAAAATCGAAATCTTTAAAAATGGCTCTCAAATTTTTCGAAAAACGAAAATATAGGCAAACAATTCCTTCAAAATACGCAAGAGATACTGCGTTAGCCGTTTGAGCTCGACTATATCTACCGAGCTTGTTTGAAAAATCGTTAATAGGGAGCCAGGACTCCGTTCCATCGCTCCCCAGGTACTGTGCAATGGAGTCCTGGCTCCCTTTGTTCCCTTCGTTTCATATGGAGCCATCCTCCAAATATCTGTGATCTCGTGTTTAGTAAAATATTAATAAACAATCAAAGTTAGGTGAAGATAAATGTAGTTATTAGCAAGAGCGGCAAAAAATAACAAGGTTTTGAGGTTTTTTTTAAAATAGTTAAGTTTTACGTGCATTTTGTTTGTTGCGTACTGCGCCCTAGTTCAAGGTTATGTAATAAACTTTATACTATTTTTGTAGCTTACGAAATTAACTAAAATCAACTTTTTGAGCTTATTTTCCAGTTTAAAGAATATTTAGCTAAGACAGCTTACCGGTTCTTCGCTTTTACTTCTCTTCAGTATGCTAGATGGCTCCTTGTTCTCCTTATGAAATTCGGAGGATTCCAGAGAATTTTTGCCATCTGCCTCTAGTTCAGAATCACTTGTGTCCGAGATTCCTGGCAGCTCCTGAATGGAAAATTCTTACTGTATCTAGATAAACTAGGTTTGCTTAGGTTCCTGCTACCAAAATCATTCAGGGACTATCCGAACTAACTATACGTTTTCCAACCGGCTCTTACGGAACTACATCAACGGAAGCGGTCAGTTCTTTTTCGACAAGTTCGGGAACGGAAAGTTCTATTATGGGATAGCCCCGAAATTTTGGATTGTGTATAAAAACCAATAAACCCAAAAAATATGAATTACAGAAACATTAATAAAGAATCTAAACAAAGAAAACAGTGCTTCATCTAAAATACGCTTCCCATCACTTGTAAACTACCTTTAAATCCTCATAGAGTTGTTCTTCTTGTTGATCTTCTTCAATCTCACTAAGTCCCGCAGCTTCGTGTCCGGCTCCGGCATGAGCTACAGGCTCATCTGGCCTTTTCTTATTTTCTTCTTCTTTTCGTTTTTGTTCTTGTTCCAACTTCTCATACTTCCGCTCCAGCTCTTCCATTCGAGACTGTAAGGGGTTGCTAATTATAATCCGTTGTTTTCTTTTTAAGACTTAATATTATCCAAATTTTTGGTTCAAAAGCACCGTTCTGGTTTTCAACAAAAGCTGTCAAAAACAATTTCTTTCCACCTAAGTTTTGCCCAGAAGTGTGTAGGCGTTATCTATAGTCCGTTTCAAAACTCAGGGTCCGGCCGGCACTTTTGCCACCCCTGTATTTTAAATTTACTTTCAAAAATTTAAAATTGGCCAATTCAGTTTTTAATGACAAAATTTGGCAACACCGCGCATCACGGAAAGCCGTCGATGTAGTCTTTTTTTTTTTGAAACGAATTGTAAATATACATGGGCAACTGTCGAATCCATAATTTTTCCTCAGCCTTATTTTGAAACATAGTTTAAGTTTATCTTTCACAACCTAATATTTCACATAAGCGATCTGATACTGGAACTAAATTATTATTATTATTACTATTATTTTTAAGTTTATCTAATTTTATTATCAATATCCCTCCCTTCCCCCCTACCTCAGCTTCTTCGGCTCTCTTAACCCTCTGTTCCCATATTTCATCTGATTGCGTGCTAGATCCCTCTAAGTCCGTAGTTGACGTCTGTTTACCCAGAATTGGACGTGTTGAACCAGCTGATGAAGTTGCGCGTCGAGCCTAAACAAAATGACAATTAAATTGATAGAAAGTTAATTTATTATATGTATCAGTTATTAAAATCAAAGCAAACCCAACTTTAGCATCAGATTGTGGATCTCACCGCTCACTCTAGTTTCCAGCTCATAACTCCGAACAAAACACGATTAGGATAAGTTTTTTTGGTATTTACATCAAAAGACTAGTCAAAATCTAAAAGTAATTGCCAAAACTCCCTCAGCGTCGACTCCATAAAACTACAAAACCGTTCCCGCACACTCTTTTTACCTACCGTAGTGTTAACTGCAACATCGATTCCTTCGGCAGTGCTGGGCCTTCTATTTCTTCGCTTACGTGACTCCATGTCAGTCACGCTATCTTGTCGGTGTAGTTTTAGTTTTGCTGAAAAACATAAAGTAAGTTGGTACATGCTTCAGTCTGGTGGTTAGAGCGGTCTCCTCGAAATGATCTGAGGTTATGGGTTCGACTCCCCGTAGCTGCAGTGGCCGTAGCATAGAAAGCCCGGGTGGGTGGCCGGGCGTTTGTAATCTACGGCCACAGACGGATTGAGAAACCAGCTTCTTATTTATCCCATGTTTCGCACACCCTAAGACTGCATGATTGCTCAGAACGAGTGATACAAAAAAGTAAACTGTTTTTTAGAAACACTTGTTGGAGTCTTTTAAATCTATAATCTTTGCCTACCTTGTATCATCTGTTCTTCAAATGTTAGTTTATTCTTCTGTTTTAGTACATCGTCTATCTCTGCGGATAGCTTTGCATTATATCTCATTGTTAAGTACTCTACAACTACTTCATGGTTCTTTTGTTTGGCCAAGTCCAGTGGAGTGTACAGTTCATTCTGAAACAAGAGCTTAGATTAGAGTGATATAGTCGGCGGACTAATCGCCTAGCAAGGGGTTACGGTACGATGTGCAAATTTATCAGAGCTTATTAGAGCAATTAGAGCAAATATATGCTCTACCTTAAATTTGTTAGACCTTTAGCTGCAAGCACTAACAGCTCTAGATTTCAGATTCTGTGGGCTGAACTCTAGTTCAAATCGTCTTATTCAAATCTGTATGCTTTCTTCACGGTTTAATGAGGATTTTATCAGCTTTAAAACCAGAGAACAGCGCTTATTGGAACATATAATCCCAAATATAGTCCATTTTTTACCGAGACCGCATTAAAAACGGTTAATTCTTTTAGGAAGCCTTTCTTTGCAGCACGTTTAGTATAGTCTATCTCAGGACCAAGGTTTCCAGCGCGGTATCAGTAGCGCGGCTCTGTCTTATAGAAAATGAATGCATTTTTGAAAAACACGCACCACGTCGACCGCTTTTACACTCATTTTTTATAACACTGTGCCCCGCTCATACCGCACGGGAAACCTAGGTCTTGCGCATGCATTCCAACAATAAGTATTACAACGGACTCTAACAGAATGTTTTTACAATCCCGAATATTCGGAATCTTTACAACTGTTAAACTAGCCTTAAATAACATAAGTGGATCTACAAAACATCCTTTCGTGCATAGCAATACAACCATTTCTATATTGCCTCTTGCGGCAGCCAGATGTAGACTACTTCTACCAGCATGGTTAGCTGCGTCTAGGGTACTCGGATGGAGGGCCAGTAACCACTCAACTACATCTAAATAAAACTCTTTCAGATAAGAAAACTGATCAACAGATGGTTGGAATAATTTTTACAGCAAACTGGTTTTCCCGAACTTCTAGGTACAATAATATATTTAGACTGGCGGGAATGCTGTAAAAGTTTGTATAGTCGGCGGTCAAGGCTTATGCAAGGTATACGGTACGAGCTGCAAATTTTATTGGAGAGCGGTCGAACAAGAACGCGCGAAAACGCGGACTAGTGAACATTGCCATGTACAACACCACACCTATCTTAATCTTCTTGAATAATTAATTTATATTAGAGCATATAACTTTTTTGCGCGTTTCAAATTGAGCACTTAGACTTTTAACTTGCATATCGTTTGTCCGCAGACTATAAACACGTTGTTTTATTTTAACAATAAGGTAAGTTATGTTAGAAACGATATAAAATAACTTTTTAATACATTGCACAACTTTTTTAGAATTCAGAACAGCTTATAGCCAAAAGTTGTATGATTCAGTATTGCAAAAAGGAGATTTGCAATACCTTATGGTCCCATCTCCTTCCGGAAAACACAAATAAATCAAGTTGTAAAACGATACTCAGCAATTTTTATTTGTTTTGTGTTTTCTGGAAATAAATAAATCTTTCTATTTCAGTCAGACTTCTTATAGTCTACGGACGAATTTCATTTAAGCATGTATGCCTTGGACTATAACGGGTTACGCCGACCGGGGCTTCATTTGACAGGTCTGCTGGTTGGATTAAGTTATAAACTGACGTTAGTTAAGAAGCAAATATCGTTTCTGTGGAATTGTGGGGCCATTAAATCATAGATAAATTTGAGTTTTGTCAAATGTTCAGAGAATAAAGACTTCAATTCAATTGTTAATTCCAATATAGGGTGGCCGATAAGTATGGAGACAAAGTTTGGCGGGCTTCTAAGTCTGAACGATAGGGTATCAAAACATTGGCTACATCATATCAAAAAATGAGCCGAGCGCAGTCTTCAAGCCTGTGTGAGATCCAGAGGAGGTAACTTTGATAAATTTTTAAACTAAATAATATTTTACCTGTTCTTAAACTGAGAATAAACCTTAAATTGTCTCAATACTTATCGGCCACCCGTTAAGGCTTACTTGTTAGAACTGGTTAGAACCTAATACGTAAGCCGGATAGTTTGCCTTATTTCTTACCTTTAGATCCCGTCTGTACAGCTTCATGTAGCGGTAGATCTCCTCTGTAGTTCTGCGCTTCAAAAGAGGCGGAGTACTGTAGCAGCAGTTTCATTATCCGCAGCTGACCTTTTGAAGCTGCGCAGTGAGATGGGGTGCGAAGACGGAAATCCTGAAGGGTACACTGGTTTTGCAGTTTCAAGCTATGCAAAGGAACTTTGAACCTCAAAAACTACAATATAATTCTAATTCTAATAATATGTATTATCGAAATTTTAAGGTAGTAGCCAAATAACTTGGGGATAAGTAAATTATGTTAAGAGTGGCCAAGTGGATAAAAGATTTGCCTCATATTCTCGAGGTGGATGGTTCGATTCCGCTCCGAAGAAAGAATTCTTGCAAATTTCTGATCCGCCGCCTCCGCTCCCTAGGTGCTGTGCAATGGAGTCATGGCTCCCTATAGCCCCGTCATCACACTTAACCTCCAAATATCTGTGATCTCGTATTTTGTAAAATATGAATAAACATTCTTTTAGGAGCTAGTTCTCAAGCCAGCTATTTAAACAACCACTGTAATATCTCCATCGAAATCTGGCAGTCAAAAAACGGTCATTTTAGCATCCCACCTACTTTTATAATACACCCATTAATTATACCTGGAAGTTTGGATTAGCTCCGTGTTTTAGCAGTGTAGCCGCACAATCATAGTGTCCATAGGTAGCCGCGAAGAATAAGGCGGTATGTCCTTTACGATCACGACCGTCCAGGAAGGAACGCGGAACGTTATCTATGTAGTATTCAACCATCTAAATATATAAGAGTTTATTTATAACTAATAAACTAACAAGATTTCCTGGTTTTTGGGGCATTCCAAAATCTTGACCTGGTTTTCCAGTAATAGTTCAATACTCTCTTTCATCATGCCTTGTTATGGATGTCCGTTTTGGAATAAACTAATCCGTTTCAAAACCAGGATTGGAAGCACTGTGAGCAGTTGTACCTCAGATGAAAGGGAAGGCATTTCCCAGCCAATTTGAAAGCAACATGTTACACCACCGCGTGGTAACTATTCCAACGCATCTAATAGTCCCGGATTTGAAATATAACAATGATATAGTTAGAAACAATTTTGGCAAGTTACTTGCCTCAATGTTGATTCAAACGTCTCGGATGTTAAAATTGGTTTGTCTCTTTCGAATCTAATCTGACCTGATGAAATCCATGGCTAGCCGCCCCATGTAGAACTGTAAGCTTGTCCCGGTCCTGTACTGCCAAATCCCCACCGGCTTCTTTTAAAGACTTTAGCACCTCAAGATTACCTGAAATATGAGAAATACAAACTTTTAAACTAAAAATTAACTAGAAAGTACAGATATACCTTGAAAAACGGATGCATCTACATGGGTTTCAATTGAAAATATTGACAAACATCTGTATATAAAATGATTTTACCGTTGGAATATATTTTGAATAAATATAATTACACAAACATCCTTAATATAATTGTAACTTTCAAAGAAAGTTGTTGTCGGATTTGGCAAGTTCATTTTAATTAGTTGAAAATATATCACTAATTAATAGACCGAAACTGGCTCCTTGACCCAGATTTAGAGTTATGCGTTTCCGTCCGTTTGCAAAACGGTTTGAAATGGGTTTTTGTGAATTAGGCTAGATATATGATATTTATATAGTAGTGCTACTCTGTGCCAAAAAATGGGCTTCATACGACATCTCTCCCGTTTGTTATTCAAACCAACCCAACTCTACCCAGTAAGAAGTTCATTTAACTCAACTATCATATATTTTTGAACGCTAAAAGCCTTTTCGAAAGATCTGCTACCTCGAAATTGAGCTTACCATTATTGCCACACCAAGAAACTGGGGTTCTCTCGTCGAGATCTTTAAAGTTCGGATCCGCCTTAGCTCTAAGAAGAACGTGAACTATGGCTAGATTACACTCAGTTACTAGATCTTCTGTTGCAGTTGAGTAATGCAGTGGAGTGGCACTCTGGAACAAAAAGGGGTCAATACATATTTAATAAACTTAGTCTTACAAACATTATTGTTATTTCTGAAAAATCTGAATAGTCCGTAACTCGTAAAATAATTTTTTTATAAAAATAGGCTCTCTCAATCCCGGCATTCGAAAAAGGAAACGTAGGTCTTAAAGGCACGGTACACCCAAAAATTTCTTTCCTTGTCTTTTCTGTTTTCTGAATCAGGTTGAAAAGTTATTCAAAATAATGTAGATATTAGAAAAATTGAAGAAAAACTAACGTTTTTAGAATATTTTGAATTTTGGTAATCAGATTTGGGTTACTGTAGATGGTTTTCACACAAATTTGTAGAAAACTATGTTAAACTTACAAATTTGATTTTTCCATTATTACATATAGCTTTTCACCTAAAAAAATGGATAAAATGCTTTTACTTTTTCAAATTTGCTTCATTTTGCCGCAGGTCTCCGCCCACTGACTTCCTAAACAAAGGAAGGTAGACTTTTCAAAAGGCCATAACTTTCCTCGAAAGCAATTTTTAAAAAATCGGTTTTCATATTTCAACTCAGAGGATATCTCTATCAATTAATACATTAAAAACGAGAAACAATTTTTGAGTGTACCGTGCCTTTAAGCTACCTACACAAAGCGCTCTCGTACTGTATACTATTAGATTTGGTAACTACGCGCTTACTCGTCGATTGTCTGCGAGTTACAGCTGTGTTTCATCACGTATCTCGAATACTACTCTTCTACACTTGTAAACTCACGCTGATATTTTTCGCATTATTTCGTTAAAGCGTTCTAGAGAAAATGTAAGTTTGCTATGAGAAACCATTCACTAACTGGATAGTCTCTGTTAATAGTTACTTATACCCCACATTGCCAAACACGAATACCAAGAACGGAAATTCCATTTTCACCCTCTACTTTTTATTAACACATGTATACAATGCAAGTTAACAAAAATTCACGTTGCGGGACCCGTTAGAATTTTCAACTTTGGCGAGCCATGAATTAACAACAATATAGGCGAATTTTAAATTTTTTTGAAAGTGTTCAAATTTTTTCCAAAGATATACCGTCTTAGGTCCAACATGGGCAGGAGCCCACCGTCTCTCAAAATTGGGCCCGGTCCGCCCAGCGGGTCTACGCATCCCCGAAATTAATAAGACACTAAAGTAGCGTACACAACCACTACGGAAACGGAGACGGAAGGGTGTTCACAACTACGACCACGACGGAAACGGAAACAGCGACGGCGAGGTAGACGGAATGAGTGTTCACAACCCCAACGGAAAGGATGACGGCGCTGGACCCGTCGTGGTTTTAAACAAGGCCTAATATTAAAAAACACATTCAATGGAAACACAAAGCATGGATTTCAAAATTTCTATAGGAAAACGAATTTCCCCGCATAAAAAATTAATAAGTTCCAGGCAAGAGAGATTAAACCACATCAGATCTTTGTAAATGTACAGCAACAACTCAGCTGTCCTGGTAACTACAACAAAATAGACTAGAAAACTTTAATGAGCTAATGCACAGGGACAATTAATTTACAATGATAAATGTGACAATATCTACAAATTACAATCTAATAAATACAAGAATAATAAAACAAACAGCAACATTAAAAGGGTTAAAATATCTAGAATCCGGGCTATCGCCTTCCTTGTGTAGGTAGTATGCTTTGGCTTGGCCAACTTTGAGGTCGAATGCGACGTCTCCCGTTTCTGTGGTATTAAGGCTATATACCCAGCGAGATTGAGCCTGAAATAATTAAATCCATATAATAAGTGAAGTATGGATGATAGCATCCTCTATCAGTAAATATAACTAGCGAATTTAACAAATAGCTGAATAGAGAACGGCATCACTGTGGTAACTTACAAGTGATTGGTATGTAGATTAAATTCGCAC
This sequence comes from Phasmarhabditis papillosa, assembly GCA_034691345.1. Lineage (NCBI taxonomy): Eukaryota > Metazoa > Nematoda > Chromadorea > Rhabditida > Rhabditidae > Pellioditis > Pellioditis papillosa. The sequence continues at coordinate 28,617 of JAQGAV010000566.1, forward strand.
CAACAGGAAGAGAAAACATAAACACAAAACATGTTTAGTTAATATCAGCACATATTTGTAGCTCAACTCAACATCCAACAATAATAGCCAAGGAGCGGCAAGTTGTTATTTCATAATTTTTTTCAAAACGTCCCATCGCCTATTCGGCGAAAAAAACTACGGCCATTCATAGTTAAAACTTCTTTCGTGATCATTTGGTTGATATTTTGCACCAATCTTTCAAAACGTTTCTAAATACAATCCCGTGGATAAGAAATTTGGGCCGTAGTCACATTTGCCGCTCCTTGATAATAACGACAGGTCATCGAACTTCTTTACCTACCACAATTATCCCACGAGTTGTGTTGAAGCTGTCGAGTTCATTCACACCGCGACGAACGAAGACGGAGAACACCTAAAATTAAAGAGTGACTGAACGACAAGTGTCTCCATCGTAAGAAAATGGGAAACAGAGTGTGAGCACAGTTACTTGTTGCGAACATTGGTATTATGGAAATAGAGTTCTGAAGGCTCTAGCATTTCTGCCTCATATATTTATTTATTTTTTGCTTCATGCCTTGTTGCGAACATGGGTATTATGAATCAACAAGGCATGAAGCAAAAAATAAATAGATGAGGCGGAAATGCTAGAGCCTTCAGAGCTCCAAAAATAAGGAAATATTGAATCATGGCGAATAACGAGCAAAACAAAGAAAGAGGCCATTCTTACAGCATCACACTTCCCCACAAATTTCTAGTTTTTCATCCCGCCTTCAAATGTTCTTTACTATTAGACCACATCGTTTGCTCCGTGAAATGCTTCCATTCTAAACTAAAAACCATACCTCCAAACTTTTGATGTCACCATTTTCGTTGTTTAGCATTAGGTTAATTTGCTTCAGATAGTACTCCGCGGAACCATCTTTCCAGTAAATGACGACGTCGGCAGTATGAGTGGCGGGAGTTGATGGAAAGCCGAGACAGACTGAAAAAAAATCAATGAGCTTCAAAAAACTACATTTGAGAAAGCGTGGTGAAGCTGCAACTCTGGTCACAATTTAATTCACCGAGTCATCAGCACACAAAAATATTCGCATAATCGACCAGCCTCATTGATGTGGGAACCTCGCCTGACCCTACAGGTTGAGCTTTGAGCAAAGATGTGTGAAGAAACATATTCTTTGATTGCAATGAAAAATACAGATGCCCAACGACGCCCATAGAAAATACACATCTAGGAAGGCAACATCAAACCACTTTGGCTAGCAGGAGATCGTGCGATAAAATCCGGTATTAGTAACCAGAGAAATATAACTGATTAATATAATGGACCAATCCGTATATTACTGATGGGTGTGAAACACTGTTGACCCCGAATTTCCAAGATCTACCGTAGCATGGGAAATACAATGAAGCTATCCATAAGTATCGTGGCGAAGGAAATATTTTCAAAAAATTGCAGCGGCGAACGTACACCAACCACATACTTTCCAAGTCAGGTGCTATTTGCGTTCGACGATTTGCCCCACTGTTTGCAAATCCGTTCCCTGACTCCTTTCAATAGACCGCAATTTTTAAAAACTAACCGTCATCGGTGTTCCTAAAGAAGGTCATTGCTTGGTAGAAATTGGGCCCTCTCGTATAGTCTTCTTGGATCTCCACATCACCAATTGACGTGCGATCCATTGCAACTAAAATACAAATTGAAGGAATGCTTCAAAAATTAGTATACCCGAGTAGATAGTTTCCAAATCCAGAAATGGGTCCTCGTCGGTTTCCAGGAACTCGTTCTGCGTATGGTTAGTATTGTTGTAGAGGCGTTTGGCAATGCTACCCAGGGTAATCAATTGCACGTCTAGAAACAATATGTTGACACCACGAAAGAAGATTGCATCAAGACAAAATGGCTAAAAACAAACTCACCAACGTCAGATCCTTTGATTTGATTATTGTTGTACGCATGCGTCAAGGAGTAGAACGGCAATATCATCATAGGCCCATCTTGCTTCACAGATGCGGAATTC
>JAQGAV010000567.1:0-30608 GCA_034691345.1 Phasmarhabditis papillosa
AACGAAAACAAGAGTCTACCGCCGAGGGTGAGAAGAAGGGAAAATTGGATGAATCTGCCGTCGGTGTATTCAATTCAACTTGAACTGAAAAAGATAGTTGAAGGAATTCTGAACGTGTGTTGCCGATATTCTTACTCGTCTAGTTTTTTGTTGTTGTTTAGATTCCGGTTGCCGACCAGGTCCTGGTGAAGTTTGCCGAAGAAGGCAAATTCGCCAATTATGTTACTCTAGATGACAAGAAGACCCTCACCGAGAACGGATTTAACGCACAGAATGCTAAGGTATGGGCGGGTTTTATGTGTATCGCAAACTTCCTAGCGGTGATATGCCTTAAGAACATATCCGCGAGGCTAAATCTAGTTGCATCGACATATTCAAAGCGAACATCCGGGTTACGTATTAGTATTCTGGCACTTGCGTTGCATGGTGCTATTTTTTGTGGTTTTCGTTTAAGCAAATGCGTGCCTATTATGTTGATCGAAGGTTATTGGTATTAATATGTCCAGATTCAGTTCCCTCTAACGGGTATATGTTATGTGGACCCGGACTATTTATTCTAGGCTCAATCACCTGCTCAGATTGGTCTACTTTTGAAAGGAGAATCCAGTCCTGTGATCGAGGACCTCTCCCAGCCACCACCAATCCCTGATGCAATGCGTTCCGGGGACAATCAGGAATGAACAAGGCCGCACACTCTGAAAAGTAACATTCTCTCTTATTTATATTCTAATTTAATCATGTGCTTTTAAAGTTGTTTTAAGTGACGATATTGTTCCTAAGTAGTCTTATGATCCTCATGTCTTACTTGTACTTTTTGTTCGAATGAAACTATTTGCTTTGTATTTGGGAACTATTTTCAGCAAGGGTTCGGTCAGCCATTGGTTTTTTGTCAGTGTATTCAGTTTATTTATACAAACATGATGCTCATACATGAGCATAATTTTAACTATGTGCTCTGTCCCTTTTCTGAAAAAATCACTACGATAATATAGTTGGAATTCCAGATGCTAAAACGAAAACAAGAGTCTACCGCCGAGGGTGAGAAGAAGGGAAAATTGGATGAATCTGCCGTCGGTGTATTCAATTCATTTATAACCTTTGAACTATCGGACTCACTCCGGGACTTTCTGAAGGAAAGCAAACGGGCCCGAACAACAAATCAGCGAAACTTTGGAAGCTGCACTAAATTCATCGAGTATGCAGGTGTACACGTTGAGGTAGTTAGTTTAATGATTTTGACGTAATTTGATTAAAGTGATGGTAGTCACGGCCGTAAAGTAGTTGAAATTTCTGGTTTACTATCTGAGTATTCATTTTGAAGGGTATGGGTTACACCGAGCTTTTTTATTAGAAAGCTTTTTTGTATGAAATGTGTTGTATTCAGCCTGTCTGGGATATTCATGTGACCCCATGCAGTCTTGGATGGACTTCACAGCTTCAACAAACCTACACTGATTTATCAGGTGCATATATTTTGGCAGCGAACCAACCTTGCCATTTACAGATTCTTCCTCATCCACGGAACAAGACTACTTGGAAGTGATCGGACGCTACGTAGATCTTCAGGCTGTTGTGCCTGTCGGATATTTTAACCATAGGGTTTGGATTGTTTCCGTAGGGAAGTAATTAATTTATTTAGAATGTCTACCTGGCTCACATCCTCAATCACATTATCAAGAATAGGAATCAAGTCATCATCAACAAAAAAAAGCTGGATTCCCTGCAGAATTCAGTAAGCATATTCTTGCCTTCTTTGCCTTCTGATTGGTTGGCGGCGATGCATTTTCTTTCAATTCTACGTATATGTTTCAAAGTAATGCCTTCAATTTTCTAACAACGATAGGAATAAATACCCTCCCCGGAAATAATTGGAAAATAACTTTGAAAACTCCAATTGTAGTAGTTTCTGCCAACTTCGAGACCATTGGGTCAAAAAACTGCATTTCTTTTCACGATATTCAAATCATTTCAGGGAACTCTAACCGACGAAGACGTTGAAGCCCTGAGGGATCAAGGATTCGTTCGCCCTATCGTCCTGATTCTCTGTCCCTTCAAGAAGGATGCCTACGATATAGTTCGACGCCTCAAGTATCTCGTCTTTGGAGAAGGTTTGCTGAATTTTTGAAGCTTGTCTAATCTATTGCTATTCAGAAAAAGGCGATGTTTGGAGCCACGATCGCTTCGAAAGGGAATTCTGCAGTCCAGGCGAGCCGGAATTGCTCCCGGGAACGGATCCCGAATTCAAGGTGAGGTAATTCGAAGAAAATCTATTTCGTGTCTTTAGGAGCTGCTCTCTGGAAACAACGAGGATTCTTTCCGTATTGGTGTTTCCCTGTCCAAAAAAGCTTTGAAGCTGTATGAACCCTTTGAGAAGTCTGATATTCTTCTCTGCTCACCACTGGGACTCCGGATGATTCTGGATGGTGATGAGGGAAAGGAGGGTCATTTAATATCCAGCTTGAATATCACTGTTATTGATGGAGTAAGTTGTACGTATCATCAATTGACTATAATATATTTGCTGTCCATGGTTCACATAACATCATCTTTATTACCTTTTTTCCTTTAGGCCGACACTATGCTTCAACAAAATTGGGAGCATCTTACGCTAATCATGGATCAAGTTCATCAGCAGCCCTCGAAGATTGACGTGGATATATCAAGAGTGCGGCAGTTTTATTTAAGTTGGCCTTTTCTCATTACTTATTCATTCAACTGGGCTTTAGATGGAAATGGAGCTCACTATTCCCAACTGATGTTCTTCTCCAAGTATCCACATGAACTTTTCTCTGCTCTCGTTATGGGACATTCTCTGAATCATCGTGGACTGATGGTTCAACAACAAGATTTGACGGGAACTCTTGATAATGTAGGTATTATGTATTTTCTGCCGAAGGAGCAAAGAAATGAACTCTTATAAAAGTCACTTCTTTGTCAGCATTATTAATGAATTCGCAAACTGCAAATGACCACTTCGCCGCTGTTGAATTATGTTCAAATTTGCTGAGTGAGGAAATTTTTCGCTGCAAATTATGTAGAGCTTATCATTTTCCTACCAATCAACTCGTCAAATATATTTTTAAACTGTTAACTAACCCTTTGCAGATTGAAATCCCCCTTTGCCAAGAGCTACACCGATTTGATGTCACTGAGCCTTCCGAACAGTCTGATGCCAGATTCAAATATTTTAAAGATAATGTAGGTTATTTTCAAATAAATAATGCAGTGCTCTCTTAGATGACCTCGTATCTACTGCCGCACACATGTATTGTCGTCCCATCATACTACGATTTTGTTCGCTTGAGGAATCATTTTAAGAGGACAGAAGAGAGCTTCGTGGCATGCCAGGAGTATTCCGCCCACAAGAAGGTAGAAAATATTTGGCCATACTTTAATCAAGATGTTGATTAGTTTATTTGGATGGCAACTTACTAAAGACTAAATGTGTCGCACAAAAGTTTATTTAAACAATTGTGTGATGGTCGTTTTTGCCGTTATATTCTTAGTTAGAAATTATAAATAACTTCTTCTTTCAGATTCTGCGAGCCCGAGATATGTTTTTCCACCAGAGAAAAAATTTGATAATAGTTACAGAAAGATTTTATTTTTTCAATAGAAAACGGATAAGAGTAGGTTTGCTTTCTTCTGTTTTTTTCTAACTACTAGTTCAGGGAATTGAGCAGATAGTTTTTTATCAACTACCAAGTCACCCCAAATTCTATGCGGAGTTCATTAATATGGCGAAAATGGCAGATGGCAAACGACTGAAGGTAAACTTGTTAACATCCTCAATTGTCTTCATTTAACATAGAAACATTTGGGAGAAGATGAGTTGGTGATATGCAATAATAATAGCATAATAAGACAATCACTGCACTTTTGCTCTGGCATCGGTAGATATTAGGGTGAATTGAAATCGTGGGACATTAATTTCATATATTAACTCATTCAATATTTCGATACCACCCTAAATTGTGGTACTTGTTTTCGTGAAGCAAACACCCGTTTAATGTGGTTTCCTCGATTTTGAAAACTGTTTACGTCAATCATCAGATTCACGAAGTTCTTCTAGGCCGCTCTCCTGTTTTGTAAGTACGACCGCTTTCGACTGCAAAACACCTTTGGACGGGAAATGGCCGCCGGCATTTTATCGTCACAGCAGAAGATGCAGGCGATTGTTTCGGAATAGTTGATTCTTTGTAGAGAATGGTTAGCTTCCCATGTTGTTGTATCAGTTAAGCCATTTTTATTGCTGGTTTCTCGTATTATTATATTTGTCAATGTCGTAAGGTTATTTTATTACGGTCATAGATTTTCTTGTTTTGTTTTTTGTTGGTCCGTTTGTCCATCTTAGCGCAGCCACCGGTTTATCTCCTTGTTGTGTCCTGCGCGGCGTTTTGACCAATGTCAATTCTCTCCGTTTCTCTCACTTTCCACCTTTATGCTCTTACATGCGTTCACACGGTCATTTCGGATTTTGTCAGGTCTTGTTTTTAATCCAAATTCTATTCTATTTTGAGACATGTAACGTTTACATTAATCTGAGGTGTGAATGGTAACTACATGTTATTTGCAGAAAGATAATCCGTTGGAATATTATAGTACATTATATGTTATCATTGTTGCTCGTTATTGTTATTCATTCATGGTGTTGCGCTAGTTTCACCGTATTTTTGTTATCTTTCCCCCAAATCTCTTTTCCTTGCTTGAATGTTCGCAGTTTTCTTCGTTGCTGCTCTTTTTACAATAAACATGAATATTATTTTCATATTTTATCGTTTCCATTGTTTACATGTGGGAAACCGCGCCGTTTGTATTAATCTGAAATTGAAGTGAATTGTTTTTCATTTCCTTTTGTTGCATCATGCAATAAGTATAATATGGAGCAGCAGTATAGTCGGATTCTAAACGAATAACGGGATTTAGGTTTCAATCTGCTGCTGATGATGCAGTTGATCGGCCAGAGTCCCCAAATGAAAGAAAGTCGTTTCCATTTCGAACTTGTTTGCTTTAGAAATTTTGTTCCCTGTTATCTCGAATGCTTGCACTTCTGGTCGACTTGTTATATTGATTGACTTTCGTGTTTATTGTATAGAAATCATCAGGTTTTAATTTGCGAAACTTCCACATTGCTAAAGTTAACATAATTAATAGTGAAACATTTCCGATGTCCTTACATTCAGTAATGTGAGAAAGTATTCTTGTCATTTTAGATAAACACTGATAAAATTTAGCTAAATTGTTCACAGCGTCTTCAAATGATACGTCTCTACGCTATTCTACTAATAGTTATTCCAAATGTTTCTGGATACATGGGGGCGGTGATGGGGAAGCTGTCACCCTGCGATGACGCCAAAGTGAGTCAAATCGAAAGCAAATAAAGATGCCAGAACAACGAAACGAAAATAGCCACTTTTGCGGATAAGAGCTTTACATTTCTGATTATGGCTGTAAAGTGTTCCAATCAAAATATGTAAGAACTTGTGTTTTTTGTTTTGTTTTAACGATTCTCAAAAATAATTCCCGAATCTGCCGGACTCTTATAAACATAATCCTGGATGATGGGATGGGAGCTTGAAAATAGGTCCTTCGTATAGAAGCTTGCCGGATCCAGTGTCCGAAATCTAGAGACGACCACGATCGAAACATAATCAGCAAAGTCGACCAAAATGCAAAAAAAACTAGATGCAAACTTTACAGACCGGGCTATCCATGGACTGGGACACCAAGGATTTCTCTGTTTTTACTTGTCAGGAACCTACTGAACATCCTGTTAAAACGGTTGGTCTGTTTCCTTCAAAATGTGCGGGGTGGGGCGACAAAGCTGTTTGTTAAAATATAAGTCAGCTTAGTATATAGTTGTCTTTCGATTTCTTCTGAGCTCGACTTGTAATTACCACCACTGCCGATAGTAAACAATTTTTTGGTTGATTTTTGGAAAATCACATTAAAAAAATCAAAACGCGTTTGATATTTTAGTACGGCGCTCGCTATCTACTTAGGTTCTAGTGTAAAGTATTCTAACCAGTCAACTCCAGAACGTGGACCCAATCCATTTCGAAATGACGGCTGTGAACGCCTCATTCAACCCGAAAGCGGATGTTGTCACCCACAAATGTATGAACGACAAGCTAGAGTATGAAGATGTAATCCCCGTTAGGTAAGGTTAGGGTGGGAACAGTCAAAAACGTAGGCTATTACTCGGCCCGATTAACTCTTGGGTGGCGGGTGAGAAATGTAGAATGGGAAATTATACCCCAATTTTTATTAACTTATTGTTAGCAAGATCAATATTTCAACAAAGATACCAAGACACCGCTATTGAATGACAATACACTTGTTTTTCATTTAGAGAAATAAACAAATCCTATATTACTTGAGATTTTACAGTACTTGTGTCTTAGGGGCGATCATCGACCAAACTGGGCCAGATACGGCGAATATCTTTACGTACCAGTGCAACGGTGGCTCCATAATCTTGAGGTAAACTTGTCTAGTACACAAACCAAAAGATTGGTAATCGAAATTAATTATCATTTGTTGGGATGGGGATGGGACGATGAAAGAGGGGGGTAAATACTCACCCCAAACAAGAAACTTGCTGAAAGTAATGTAAAAAGTCAAAACATTGTAACAAACTATTCCAGCCTAGACTTTTAAATTGTATTGACGCCCTGTATTCAGCATGGTTCTATAATCCTACTATATCATCCATGTGCTAACCGAGATGAGCTGGATAAACTGAGAAAGATTGTATCCGGATGTCTATATCGACATGTTATCACACCCTACAATAAGCTGTCAAAGGAAAGGGTGAGATTAACAACTAGCATAACAAATGACAAGACCGCGGTTTTGTGTTGTACATACACAGAATCCCACTGCTTCAACTAAGGGCTTCTGTTATAGAAACACTGTGCACGGTTTCACAATCTTTCGGGATTCGGGTATAGTCCTACGTAACACTCACAAATTTAATGAAAGAAAGGAAACGAATAAATTGACAGAAAGGAAATCAGCTCAAAGTGCGCTTTCAGAACCCATTTAACGATGTTACTTCCCAAATACTATCAATCATATTAATTTTTCAGCCGTTTGCTTTAGTCGCATGGGGAGCCAAGCTAGAGATGAACTCTGTTGACGAAGCTCAAAGTCTGGATTTCATCAAGAAGCATGCAAGAATAGCTCCAGAAGACATTGAGCGGGATGGCCTCTATGACCAGTTTCTTATTCATGCCGCAAAGAAAGTAAACGACGAAATGGATAACGGGATTTGCAATAATTATCATCTATAAGCTTAGACTTTATATAACTTAAACATATATTAGATTTTGCTTTTCTTGTCGGAGTCTTCAATAACGATCATATGTATTATGCATACGAGAATGGCAATATTATAGTACGTTTCGCAACTTTGTACGCGCTGTGACCTCGGATGTACTATAGTCCAATCATCGCGCGATAACTACTCATACATAGAACGTTTATGTATATGATGGCAAATTAGATTCGTTGACTACCAACACTATTTAACTTAATATAATTATCAGTTCCGGCATAATCATAATATCAAAATATGAAATAGTTCATTTCCACTTTTTCCACCGAATGGTAGTTTGTATCGTGACGAACCCAATAATTTATTGAATAAACTTTTAAAACAAATGTACACATTTATATTTTACAAAATCACGAATAGAATGGAATGTGACAAGCACTCGGTTAACATAAAATTAACATAAATAAATAATTTGAAAGCTCAATAAAAAAGATTGCTTACTCCACCAGGGTGACAGCTTTTCCGGTCTTCTTGAGGGCCTCCAGAACAGTATCGGCAGGCAGATCAGTGGTTACAGTGATCCTCTTGGTTTCGACATCGATATTGTCGATGGTTAGCTTGTCCTCTGAAAACTGAAAGATATTTGATATGCGAGACATTTTGAGTTTTCGAAAAGCCTAAGCAATATATCTTAGCAATATGGTGGGCAAACGGTACAGTACGGTAACTGGTATACCGTTTACCGGCAAAATTTCAAACTCATTTTACCGGTACGTTCGGTAAACCACTATTCGATGCATACAGCAATCAGCGTTTTTCTCTAAAAATCACCCTAAAAAGATTCCAAATGAATGAATCGAAAGCTGATAAGCTCAATAACACTGACAAATCCGAAATATATAGAAAAATATTACATATTTTTTTTTTCCGAAGATTTTCATATTCGCAAAATGCCTTTCGGTATATCGTGTTATCATTTTAGCGGTATCGGAATGCTCGTTTACCGGTATACCGTTTTACCGGTAAAATGTTAAAGCCAGTTTACCGGTAAAATTTTAAACCCGGTTTACCGTTATTTTTTCAAAAACCTTACCGAATACCCGCCCTACTTAGCAACCCACCCGTAATTCCATTAGACTACGAAAGAGCTATAAATCATAGGAGGTGTATAACTGATCTAAGTAGAACCAGACGTACTTTAGTCCGAATGCTATCATATTCCGTTAAATTTATACTCTGTGACAAAAAACCAGAAAAAATGCTTTCAAATCAGTAAACGGGGTAATCTATTGATAGGCATTCATTCGTTGCCAACTCCGTGGTAGAACCAATGAAAGTGAATATTCGGCATTCTTAGTAAAGAAATTGTAAACGAATAACACTGACCAAGCCAGTAAAGAAAAACGATTGACCGAGTCAGAGAAATATTTTCATATGTACAAAGCCAGTGGGTGATAAACCGTTTTCTACTGAGTTAGTGCCAGGTATAATGACTAGCACTTCATCTGTTGATCCATAAAAATATAATGTTAAAAGCAGCGCAAACCTCCAAGCTTGGTTAACACCTTCCTAGCAGCGTTGGCACACCCTCCGCAAGTCATCGCCATCTCGAAAACATACTAAATTAAAACAGACTAAATCATATAACAAATAATAATACCTGGGTCATTATCAAATATCAATACAGCCTTGGGAAACCTTCCTTATCGATCTAGAAAAAGAGCTATATTAGCTGAGACAGACAATTTGTTATCGAAAACAGATAGCAGGGCTATCTCCGAACAAGTAATCTTGTGAAATAATTGAACATGAAATATATTCAAGGACATACAAGCAAAAATGATCATCATATGAGTTTCTTAGTTAGAAAAAGGAAGCATAAACCCGGTAAATCGCTACTGCATGCGCCCTTTTGTAAAGTGACGTTGGCCTATCTAGAACTAATGTTCAAAATCGTTGTCTCCGGAGAGGCCGCGCTTGACACATAAGTTTGTTTCATATGTTTTAAGATAAGTCCTATACTCTCTTAAACATTATATAGAGTGTTAACGCAATTAACTGAACGGATAACCTTGATATATAAAAACGTATTTTAAACGTTTTATAAAATATATGATAAATCTGTACAGCTGGCCAAGTTCAGAAATTTGCCTGGCAAGCTGCATTTATAGATGCGATCATTTTGGAGCAGATAGGAGATCGAAATATGTGCTTGTGCGTCTTGAAAGATATACGCGCTGCTCTGGTGCAGACTAATTAGAATAGCCACTATTGTGTTGTTGACTATCGGGCAGTTGGATCGATAACTAGGTGAAATGTGGGCGTTAGTTCCGTACCCTTGTATAATTACGCGTCATTTCATTAACGTCTACTTTCGTTGGATTTCCTCTATTACTTGCTACCACTATTAGTTTTAATAGGTGGTTCATAGCTGTTGATTCCATTTATTATTTTTATATAGTAAAGCGTTTCTATGTCTATTAATATGGATAAGAAAAATGAGATCCAAATATTCATTTTGCTCTCTTTGCATTATCACGTTACAATCTAAAGTTCACATTGCAGACTCGTTCCTGTATGGCCGAAGAACAACCAAATACCTCATCGGGTATTCCACAATATTCTCTACCCGTTGCTGTGAGTACTTATAATATAGTTTAATGCAATAAATCCTGAACAGCGATGGTTGTTGTATTGATCAGTAAATTTCTTCGTGACATTTACACAGTGACGTCACACTTGTTTAGGTTAAACCCGGAGCCAGTAAATACGAACACTTGTTGGCGGTGATCGAAGAAGTCGGCAAGGACGTCAAGCCCACGTACACTGGAAACAAGATCTGTGGCGAGCGGTTGAAGAAGAATATCGTTAACGCTCGTGTTCTTATTAGGTAAGTTTTAGTATGCGGTAGTGTGCCCATTTGGTAATGTTTGATTCGGTCGTAATACAGTAGCTCTGTTGTCTCTTGTAGCTCTGTTCCGATGATGGTTATTCAATTACACCGAATTTACGGTTTTCCTGTCTGCAGAACTATGGCATACCCCAATCAAAAAATTTATTGAAAATTTTTTTAAAACTAATAACTGCTTTTTAGGGAGGTCCTTCTAGAAGTGGAGCGAGATCGTCAGAAGGCCAACGCTGAAGCTTTGAAGGCCGCCACCTCCACAACCCCACAGCCCTCTTCCTCTTCCTAATCATGCCTTCCGTCACCCTGCCTCAGCGACCTGCATTCGCTCGTTACAATGCTCACTCCTCTTCCATCGTCGTCTCCACATATCAGCTGGAAACGTCCACTGGGCGTTCCGGATCCTTCCATTTTCTTTCCCCTTTAGGTATGTGATTGGTATTTGCTCTTTACAGTGAATTCCAAATGCCGGACAGGGAATTCTATAACTCTCTTGGTTATTGATTTTGAATGGATAAAATAACGTAGACCTGCATACCGTGCTTCCCAACGAGAATTTGGAGTCAACTATACCTACGTTTTTGAGAGAGAAAAAAAGTTTACATATTTATATTTATGTAATTTTGAGGGAATATGGTTTAGTTTATTCAAAACCGCATTTCCTAGGTATGCACGCTGAGGGACGTAGATCTTGCCACATTTAGTAGATATTCATATATGTGTATTCTTCAGATCTCTCCACAATACATGTTCATCCAACACCGGCTGGTGTTTTCCGCTTCCAATTCCCTTCAGAACAACGATGCGTAGCAGCACTCACAAACGGGAATGTTTACTCCGTTTCGCTAAACGGTATGTAAGATCGCCGCAGAGCTGTAAGGTTATTTCCCCGTCATCCCTGTTTACCTGTAAACAACAACAGCTTTTTCCTCGTTACCCAGAAGCTCTGTTTGTGACATCAGAAACATGTTCGCCATTAGAGTAAATATAGTACGTGACAGCAAAATTCTGCTCGCTCATAAGAATATGGCTTATACTTTAACTTCCAGTTTAGATTACTCTGCCGATTCCATAGAAGTCACCTCTGATATGTTGCTGGATGTGAGCTGCCAGGGTTCTTCTGCAGTAACCACGGACAATAAAGGGCATGTTTACCATGCTGATATGGATACATCCATAATCTTGGCATCATGGTTGGCTCATAAGCTTCCATTCACCGGAGAACCATGTGAGGTTAGTGCTTACATAGTATGGATGAATATATATACCCATATTGTTTTTAATCATTCATAATCAATGCTGACTTTCTGTTTTACGCGCACACATACATACACAAACACAAGCAGCAGGCCGTTTGAAATTTTGCAATGTGATCCTTTGCCAATTGTATAATAATACGGCATCATTGATATTCTATTTACTAGGTTTGGACTTGTGCGCTTGATAAAGAACGAGATGTTTGCTGCACTGGTGGAGAAGACTCGATGCTTAGAGTCTGGGATCTGCGAGCAACCGGAACGGCGGCGGCTACAGGCAAGATTTTTGAAGCTGGTGTCACCTACACCAGATGGATTGATGATCAGGTAGTCAGTTTCGATGTTTTATTCTAACTTTATTTTGTTCAGAGCATTTTGACTGGTAGCTACGACCAATTCGTTCGTGTTTTAGATACACGAAATATGAAACAAGCTGTTAAAGAGATACAGGTATGGTCACATACCAGCGAATCGCTTCGGGTCAACAACTTAGACGGGTATATGTGATTTGTGGAAGACTAGATTTTTTTTGAAATTACAAACGCTTTTCTGTCCAAGTTGGCGACAAAGGGTATCATTGCTCAGATTGAGCTTTTAGAAAAAAACTTATGCTCTAAGATATTACTTTGTTAGTTTACGGAAATGATCAAAAGTATGCATAGTGTTTAGACTGCCGGCGGGGTATGGAACATTGAGGAGAGTGTTTTCGATGGGAAAACAATGAACATTGCTGCTTGTATGTATGGAGGTTAGCTTTACTAAATATTATGAAGACCGTATTTAGCAGACCTCTCAAGTAAGGTCCGATCCCAGGTACTACTGATAAAATTAGACAAAAAAAGTTTGCTGATGTATTTGTAAAACATTGTTTCTGCCCATTTGATATATTAAGCTAGATCTTATGTATGGAAAACATATTTTTTATTAAAATAAAACCCCTTAAGTTTGGAGATTTTATATAATAATTCACTTCCAATTTGAGATATGCTACTGGTTTATCAAACAAATGTTAGTGTTAGGTTTCAATATGCATTGGTATTTTCCTTTAATTTCTATACCCGGCCCGTTGATAGGATTGAATTTAGGCTGGACTATGTTTGACGAGGATTTCAATGTGATGCAGAGCGATGAGGCGGCAGGAAAGGAGCTTCTATATGGTGCGACAATGATTTCAAGTAAAAGTTTGTCTTATTGTACGTTTAATAATTATACGGTTACCATTGTTGACTTGTAAATAAATATGTTTTGCATATTTATTTTGATTGACTTTCCCTTCCGTTCCAATATTCTAATGGAGATGTTGGGGGCAGCTGACTTATGAGCATGGCTGTTAGGATCAATTATTTTGGATGTACAGGATCCGGGCGTTGATGAAAATGCATTAGAAGCAGTCGGTTATTTGTATAGTAGGGATGGGCGGTTCGGCTCACTCGCAAAGGAACCGTTGCCGAGCCTATTTTGGCACAAACGGTGCGCATCTGTGCCCGATACCTTCGGAATTTGTTCAAACCACAATTTCCTAACAACATTTATTTTTGCTTATTATTAACCAGAACTGCTTAACTAACAGGCTTACGTAACTTTATTTAATTTTCGAAATGAACCAATTTTAGAAGACACTCCCGGTAGTACTTACTAGAGATGGGCAGGGCAAATTGAGCGCTTTAGTCAGCTGGGCTGGGAGCAGGTTTTGCTTTATTCATTCGAGTCGTGCTGGGCTTGGCTGGGTTAGTTATTTGGCAGCTTCCTCTGACCAAGTTGAGAGCTAAGAATTACGTTGAGAGACACTAATATTGCGAAATTATGTTAAATGCTGCGTCTAATAGAAGGTAAACTAGACTTATTTACGGCTTTACTATGTTATTAAGCCCTTTGCAAGCTGGGCACGAATCCAGAGACGTTAATCCCCAGGGATTCTTTATCGCGTAGGATAAATTATGGGGGATACGTATCCCCGGGATAAATTTACCACGGGGGATATGTCTCTGGATACGGGTCCTGGGATGGACTACGTTTGGCTAAGCTGGGCAAAAAATGGGTCGAATTCAGCCCAAAATACCGATCTATAGTAACGACCTAGCCGTGCTTTACTTGGCTGGTTAACCTTTATGTAATAAACACTTAAAAACATCGTGTTTGACTTGAAAAATGCAGGTTCACTAATTTCTTAGGTTGTGCGGATCTATGCATTTGAGCTGTCCAGTTCCACACATCCAGGATGACAAAACGACTGGAGCAAGAGAAACATCCCACGACTTCAATCCAACGGTATAAATTCCACCAGACCCAGAATAAACTAGAAAATCAAAAAAATGTATTATCAGCAGCACAGCTCTACTAAAATCACAGCTTAAGATAATATCACAGTATAATAAATACATACACAAAGAAGCAAGAACACCTTAAATATGACAAATGAGGTATTTCAGATTACCATAGCAGCCTGGGCAGAATGAAGATGATCAGTGAGAGCGGCATTTTCGGGACTACAAGGTAGAACGAAAACGTCTATTTGCCAAGTCAAAGTTTCAATAGGAACGTCTGCAATCAAACACACAGTTGATAGATTAGTATCATCGCAAACCTATTGGAGCTGTTGACAATCCCTGCGTGTTAGCTTCAAAGAGCTTTTTGTTGCTCGTGACAAATTCAAAACGCAGTCTCCACTTCAAATGAACTAAAATACTTTTATGAAGAACATAGTGGGATACATCAGTAAATATTGTACAAACGGAAATAATAACAGCTAACCGGCAACAATAACTCACTATTGCCCCCGGTATGAATATTTGATAGAAGGAATCACTTGCATGGTAGCAAGGATCATTAAAACTTTCTACCAGCTCAGCTAAGATACTAATTAGTACCTGTATCAGTATGGAATGTAGGCGACGCCTGAAGTGGAATACTCAGACGGAACGTACCATCGGTGGCAAATGCACATACCGAGTGTTCCTGTGCGTGCACCACAGTGTAGGTCTGAATACATTTCGTTAAAATGTAGAAGAAAGGAAAAAAGCACTATAGCAGATGAGTCATTCAGCCAAAATAAGTTGTTTTCTTACCGTATTTGTACGATTGCGAAAATAGATTTTCAAAAACCGCATTCTATATAACCGTATACTTATCAGCATAACCACTTATAAAGCTATAATCCCCAGCTTCCGGTATCAATTGCTTACTATTTCCCCACTCGTAGGGGCACAGAAAAAGAATCATCATTGTAGAACCAACCCTGCCTTCGGCTCGCTTTTCACCATCATCTCCAATAACGTCTTCTGCCATCCTCTCCGCAGTTTCCAAATTAACCGCATACTGAACACATGACACTGTGGAATCTGGGAATACTATAGTATAGCAGGATATCACTGACAATGTTACCAGCAAAATCAAGATAACCCATTATATCATCTCCTAGCCGGTATGCTTTCTTAAATAAGGTCAGCGTGGTGACCTTCCCATTTGTATTCGTCATGCTGAATAAGTGTGGCTTTTTTGGAGCGGTAATATGATCTACAGCAGATGACACAATCTAGACGAAAAGTGGTTTCGAAGCAAGAGAAAAATAACTAACCTGCGATATCGAGGCGGAAGTTTTGCCATTGGCCAGAAAAGGATTCTCTGCTATTCCCCTGTGAGTTTCCAACCCGACGGCTGGTATTACTCTGTAATGACGATATAAATTCAGAAACACAGATGTATGATTGTGCAGTTTTAAAACAGAAAAAAAAGCAATTGTGCTCAGGTTACAACTTCACCTTAACTGCAGATGAACAAGCTTGATGGGGGCCCGAACATGTTGCACAGCAACTGTTATCCTATTTAAGTACTTCACTAGATGCCCACGGAATGATGGAGGTAGAACGTGTTTCGGAAGACTGATCTGGAATATACTTCACTCCATAAAAATTAAACCACCCATGACCCAGATTCATAGAAGTTTATCACAGTCAGGGGTGGCAAGGATCGGGCCGAGCCGGCCCTCCTATCAAAACGTCTAGTCCCGGGCCGGCCCTACTAGGCCCCACTATTGTGAAATTCCAAATTTTCGAGGTATAATTATAGAACAGAACCATATGAAAAACAAGCAAAAATTGAAATGGAAAGGTACTTTTTTTTGAATATAAAATCTTTACTTGTGATAATTTATCACTGTGATCAACGTCTATGAATATGGTAAGTGCAACCGACTTTTGTTAATAAAGCTAAAGCAATCAAATTACTCAGCAAACCTCGCAAGTAAAAGTCTTCTGCTCTCCAGCGTTGATGCTGACATCACAGAACAGTATGATTGGAAGCGAAGAATACACAGTTGAAGCACTCTTAGATATTGCTGTTGTTGGTCTATCTGTGTGAGCATGATGACTTCCTATGGTCCTCTCTACGATTAGACAATAAATAAGTAGCAAATAGCGAATTACCGCATGACAGTTGAACACTGCCCCATGCCAACGATTCTCTTCCTTTCGCAGACACGTTCTTCACGGTTACCTTAATCAAATAATTAAATAATTTAGTGATGAGCAAATTGTGTACCCTGATTTTCACTAGCTCGCCAGCAAGGTACACTCCAACTGATCGGCACAGACATGCCGAGACTTCTAACGGCATTGTCCTGAATTGCACATGGAGGGAGCGAATGAAATACCATGATACCCTCCCGTTCCTTCAGTATGCCCAATATCATAAGAGTTAAATCAAACCCTTTACTCAACTTAAAGTGAAAGGTATTAAATTTCATTTCTTAACAGCTTCAAACTATACAATCAAATAGGCAAATTGACAAAATAAACAAAACGATGCATGAACCACTAACCATAACTAAATCTTCTCAACACAATGTATCAATGCTAAACGAGTCTTCCCTTACTCGCTAAGAAATAAAGCTAAGATCTAGGTGAATGCTACAGAAATGCATATTACAATGAAATTTAACTAAAAAAAGAACTTTAAAACAAAACGAATGTATAGCAGAGGGCATCAGAATATATAACTACAACGGTATTGAAAAAAAATGCACACGAGATCTTTCTAAAGGCGTCAAAGCGAGAAGAAATACGAGCCAACAAATGAAGTTAGACCGTTAAGCAGAACATATGGAAGTAAGGGTTGAGAGAGAGGTAGTCAAGGAAATGTGCGAACAGCAAACCATGAGGAAAGCTGCTCAGGACAGCTGTAAGAAAAGGAACCATGAAAGATGTCTGGACAGGTTAAGCCCAACTGTAACAATAATAAGAATATACACCGATATATTACACATGAACACATATCATAACGAGCTTATTAAAACAAAGACAATTGAGACGAGATGTGAAATTCACGCAGTGAATACTAACACACCATATCTCAGTTAAAATGCTAGACTGCTATAATAATTTGCCGCGAGTGCGGCAATGAAAAAAATTATATGCCTCAACGAGACATGCAAAAAACACATTGATCTTCACCATTTACATGGTGAGCTAAAGCGCAGATCTTTCTGTGTTCTTCTACGAGCTTGTTCCTACCACTTGATTCTAGGAAGCAAATACTTTACTAGTTTTTAATAAGTAGACTTACGATGGTTGCTGGTTAAAATATTGACCAAATCGTACTTCATCCAATCATAAGAGGCCAACGGATGAGGAGTGTTGTTCACCGTTGCAGGCGCTATAAGTAAGGCATCAATATAATAATGAAATAACGAATAGTACCTAAAATGTTAATCGCGTTTGGAGGCTGGATGACATTGGAGATCACAGGTGACGAAACTCGACTGGAGCACATCGACGCACTATTCGATATGCTCTAGACATGGAATATATGAACAAGTGAACAAGTTAATGAATAGCCTTACCGATGTGCTTTCAGATCTTCCAGAAAGCTGATCATCCCGTGTAACTCTCTCCTCGCCTTTTCCTTGGTCGACTTTGGCAGCAGCCTCAACAATATCCGAGGCCTTGGCTGCTCCAGAAACAACAGCAGCGACAGTCAATGGAGCACCAGATGCAGTCATGATGGTACGAGCCTTCGTGGCAATATCCATCGTAGGAATTGGTGGGGCCTGGAATGCCGGCGCGGGAATTGGCAAAACTCGCGGAACAGGCTATAAATAATTGTTAGTTTGACTAGATAGTAACAGAGAACCTTAGGGGTGCCAGAGGGGGTACCTGGCATTGGTACCGCATCCCAGTTAGCATTTCGTCCCAAGGCTCTATTCTGCAAAAAACAACACTATTAAAATGGTAATTCTTCAAGTAACATACAACTAAAGTGTGTTTCAAATCAGTTGCAGCAACAGTTTTCCATTTGACGTTGTTCTTGACCGCTGGAGCCTGTTCTTTCGCGACAAATCGAATGTGATCACCAGTTTTGAACGTCTAAACATGAAACTAAACATACATCGCTGGCGTAGATGCATACCTGATTGATATTAGGTACAGACGGCTTGAAATTGATCCTTGTACAAAAAATATTGTACTTATTACCTTGCTGAAAAAAAGTAATATGTAAACATATCCAACATGTATCACTTACGTGAGCATATTCTATAAAGCAAAACTCCCCAGCATGATCGATGTTCAAAACCTTACCAATTCCTTCAATGGTTTGAGCATGTTTCACGAACTTGATCTGCAAAAAAGATCATTTAAAACGACTTGTCAATATGCTACTTTATATGTTTTAAATTACATTCTCGGTGATAACACAAGAGTAACCACTAATCAAGTAATCGTTACCTTGGTTGCTTTCCATTTAGCCTTCAATCCAGTGTCCAAGTACATGTTAGCCTCTCTCTAGAAAGAAATGGTTAAATTTTATAAAGCAATTTGAACATACGGATTGTAACGCATCAGCATCAAATTCAATTATGTCGTCAGGCAGAAATTCACGAGAAATTAAATTTCTCGTAACAATAACAGCAGCGCCTTCGTACCTGAACATATCAATATTCATTCAACACTATAAAAAAAACTTGCCTAAGGGCCATATAACTATTAGCAGCTAAATACATCACGGTTCCTTTTACTGAGCGTAGAGACATCTGCACATATCACGTATCGAATCAAGATGCGATAAAAGAAACGAGGAGGTATATCACAAGTCTCCGAACCTGGAGTCAGACAAAATTCAGGAACAAACTGAAACTTTATTAACTAGAATGCAATTACGCAATTACAATCAACAGGAAAAAAAATATGAGAACAATATTTTAACAAATGTGACTAGGCCAAACTCATACAACAAAGTGAACTAGCAAAAATGACAAGTAATATTTACAAACCAAAAAAAAGCAATCCTGACTACAGAGCTCCACTTGCGGTAACCTGACTACTTCGTTTCTCTATCACATTCCTGAGGAAAAACTCGCCGGCTTTGTATGATGAACGAACCAGTGGACCAGATGCAACGTACAAAAATCCTTTATTTTTTGCTACTTCGGCCCAATGATCAAACCTATAAATATGAAAGTTAAGAGAAAACTGCGTTTTCGTACTTTTCGGGTGTAATCCATTCCTTCACAAGAAGATGCCGTTTGGTTGGCTGCATATACTGACCAAATGTAACGACGTCAACCTCATTCAGCCTCAGATCGTCGAGGCATTGCTCAACCTATAAATACACTAAAAATAAGTAATATAAGACACAATTCTACTTCAGCATCTTCTTCGCCTAGTCCGAGCATAATCGATGTCTTGGTAATCACAACGGGATTAACTTCCTTAACCCGTTTAAGACCTTAACGATGGAATTCGGATAACAACGATGGCTGCACTAACCTGCTAATGATTGTCTGTATTTAGCTCGCGGATCTCTAACCCACGGCGTCAATCGTTCAACTGTTTCTACATTGTGTGCGTACACATCAAGTCCACTCCTGAACACAATAAATTATAATTTAATGAAATGATCTTGTACCTGGCCATCAAATCAATAGATTCGCTATTGCCCGCAAAATCCGGCAACAAACATTCCACGAGAAGCTCCGGCTTCATTTGCTTCATGAATTGAACGGTTTGGAATAGATGATTTGATCCACCATCTGGTAGATCATCTCTGAATAGCAATATGAGAGAAAATGAAATTTACAATTGCATAAGGCTGATTAGTTAATTGAGAAGAAGGGGTTTAGTTAACATAGTAGTGAAAAGAATAGCAGGTTGCCCAAGAAATTTTGCCCAACTGGCAAGTGGGAAAACAATCGAAGCACAAAGGTGACACAACTAGCTATCTAGGGAGTGAATCCTTACCTATCCACTGAAGTAAGGACTATGTAGCCCACTCCCCACGAGGCAACAGCTTTGGCGGTGTTCTCTGGCTCCATAGGATCCAAAGGCGGCGGTGCCCGGGCGGTCTTCACCGAGCAAAATCTACATCCTCGTGTGCATGTATCGCCCATAAGCATTATGGTTGCAGTAGAGACCGAATCATCAGATCCTCCCCAGCATTCTCCTAAATTAGGACAGCGGGCTTCTTCGCAAACGGTAGCCAGCTTCAGGCTTTTAAGCTGTTTCTTCATCCGCAGCACATTCTCGTTTTCGCTCGGTAGGACCTAAATCAACAAACCAAAATGAAAGAAAACAATAAACATTTCCAGGAAAACCAAAACCACCAAGGACAAAATAAAAATATAACATTTACTAGGAATACAAACCTTTTCCTTCTTCAGCCAAGGCGGCAATCGTAGGCGACGATCGCCCTTTTCTAATTTCAGCTTTCCTTCAAACTTGGCTACGGCTTCGTCGATGTTCTCTAAAAATAATTATGATGAAAAAGAAGAAGCAAGCTTACCTGATGTTACGAAATCCTGAAATGAAGGTCCATCTTTGATTACCCGGCTGGGCTTCTTGGAAGCATCAGAGAGACATCTAATGCTTCTTGCAGCGCCCGAAGCAGTTTGGCGGATCATCCGCTAAAAAATGACCATTTTACTGTAGGCAGGCGCGTCGGGTGTTGTCCCTAGCAAAAATAAGTGATAAAACTGAAATGTTTGCGCCAAAACAAGCCGGAAGAGTTTGGAACCTTTGCAACCGTCTTTGGAATGGCAGGTAGTACGCAGAGACGGCTGGCGCTTTGTTTTCGTGTCCGTGCATCTTCCGTTTTAAAATTCGAAATTCGAATTGGCGAATTTAATACAAGTGATCACTTGTATATAATTTTTAATTTTTCTTAGCTTTGCATATATTTCTAATATAGTTATGTCTGTTCAGTATCATAAATACTCAACCCTTGTACCCCGTGTTGTGCAAGTAGTGTCTATTGACGCTATGAACACTCTTATAGGCTTAAAAAATTCCCCCGCTGCAATTTATGCAGAATTTGCTAATCGACACGGTATTCACTGCGATGTAAAATTGATAGAAAAAGAATTCCCCATCGCCTTTTCTAAGTTTTCTAAACGCCATCCCTGCTATGGATACCGAGATATTGGATCGCAGCAATGGTGGACCTTGGTGATAAGAAGCTGCGTTGAAAAGGTTTTTTGTTTAAATTTAACCCGTTTTTCTTATGTATCCATCTTAGGCTGCTGGAAAACCAATTGAGGACGGATTATCCCAGAAGCTTGGCACTGAACTTTTCCAGCAGTATGATGATAGTTATATGTGGAAGCTAGTTGATCCAACTGTTTGTTCTCTTTCTCATTCTTTGTAAATATTCCCTTCAGGTCAAGTTATCATTGCTTCATATGAAAAAACGTGGCATTCGTCTTGCGGTTGTCTCCAATTTCGATTCACGTCTCCGCAATATTCTAAAAGATTTTGGGCTTTTTAACTTATTCGACGTTCACGTTCTTAGTAGTGAAGTCGGTTTTGAAAAACCGGACCCCCGAATTTTTGAAATTATTTATAGAATGTTTGATCTAAAATGTCCTAGAGAAATTTTACATATTGGTGATCACGTAGTTAAGGATTATTCTTGTGCTAAGGCATTTGGCTCTAGAGCAATGTTATTTTGTACAAATGCTAACGCTGATAACGATGTACCAGCTGTTGACCATCTTTATAGTTTTTCCGATCTTAATGTGTATTAGTTCTTGTATTGTATTTTCTTTTGGAACTTTAGTTCCTCTAATAAAATGAGTTACAGGTCAGATCCACATGTTTCGCAAGCCAGCGAAGAAAAGAGCTCCCGCTCAAGCTAGACAGCGGGAGGCTCATTCATCGGGAGAAGAGGATGGTGCCGAATTGGTGAAGGATGCTGTTCGACGGAAAAGGAGGGCGAACCCTATGGTTCAATCGGTAAGAACCTATTCTTATTTTTAGCAATCTTTTAACGAAATAAAGCGCGATTTGTTTTGTTCCCTTCAATGCAAACAGGTAGAATAATCCAGGACGAGCAACTTTTAGTGGCCATAATTAAGGGGCTATCCCTGATAAATTTGAATGTAATAATTAGGTTCCTCGTTATATTTCAACTGGATACTCCACATATGTCTACAAATCAGCTTTCCTGTGTATATAACGATCGATTTTACCGGAATTGTGTTTGAAAATTATATAAAGTTTTAACCCGAAGGCTGTTTTTTCACCTTCATTTTCATCTTTCAGACAAAACGAAAGGATGGCGTAGAAAGAAGAAATTCATCGTCGTCCAGTGATGATGATGATATGGCAACTGGTGTTTCGGAACATGCCTTTGCCGCTAGCGGCTCAGCAGCGCCACTGGGGCCAAAGGATCTAGGTAGATAGTCACAATTTTTTATCCTTGAAGGTGTGTTATGATATATCTCGTCCTACTAAACCGGGGAGTAAGGCGTTTTGTTATAACTGTCTTGAGGGTGGAAACGATTTTTCGCCTTGCTATATAATTTAATTTGAATGACAAAAATAAGCAATATTTCATATTGCAGGAGCCACCGCCACTCTCGATATCGACACAGAAGCAGCCATCGATGCTCAGGCCCAATTCGAGCGCGTCCAGTCTCAGTTGAAAGATGGAATTGAGAAGGTTACCAAATAATGTTTACATTTTTATTTATTTTTTGCATTTTTTAGGATGGAAAAGTCCTCTACAAAGGACAAGCTATGTATGGCGCTAAAGAAGCTCAGGACACTGTCAAAGGAAACGCAAGCAGCACTATGGCCAGAATAGGGCCTGCTCGAGCTCCTCAGTTCTTGAGGCAAACTGTCAGATGGGACTTTGCTCCGGACATCTGCAAGGACTACAAGGAAACCGGGTTTTGTACTTTTGGGGGTAGGTTCTCTGCCTAATTGATTCAGTGATAAATTTTAATTTGATTTCAGATTCATGTAAATTCCTTCACGATCGCTCCGACTACAAGCATGGCTGGGAGCTGGAGAGGGATTTCGAAAGCGGGGAGTTCAATAAAGTCGATGAGGAAAACTACGAAATCCCAGAGGAAGAAGATGAGCTGCCGGATGAATGTTTCATATGTGGCAACCCATTTGAGAACCCAGTAGTAACCAGGTACGGATTTGCCCTTCAGTCATGATGATGAGTTCGTTTCAGGTGCAAGCACTATTTCTGTGAAGCTTGTGCCATTAAGGAATTCAAAAAGTCAAAGAAGTGTCGGATATGCGAGAAGAACACCGGAGGGATGTTCAACGTAGCTAAAGGTTGGTATTATTTCTGTTTGACTTCTTCGAAGGTTGTATTTTAAGACCTGATTCAAAGAATAAATGGAACCTCCCGTAAGAAGACCGAACTAGAAGACGAGTCCGACCCAGAACCAGATGTCAAACAGGAGCCAGCAAAAAATTTAGAAAATCACGTGCATGGTAGATTTGATTTGTTAACAGTTTATTAACCATCTGCATCATATGATCACTGCTTTTTCCCTTCCACTAGAGCGACGCTTGTTACAGGATAATACTAAACCGTCGAAATTCGACGTGGTTAGTATTTCTTTATCTTTATATTTAATTGTTTATTTTTTAACATTATTTTTGAAATATTAGAGCAGGCGGACCCCCTAATTTAGACAACTAAAATGTTTCGACCTGGACTATTCCACTTATGGAGTTACTGGTTTCAGAAAGTTGTTCCCACGAGCATGATCATATAATTAAACAAGAAACACAGGATAGTGATGATGACGAGAAGCTTGACCAAGAAATAGTTCACAGCGAGGTACATTCATCTTTTCTGGTTATTTAATTAACTCATATATTAGGAGTTCGCTCCCGACGACTTAGATTCACAAGGAGAAGTGGAAATTGCCATGGAGCAGCTTCCTTCGGACAGTGAAGCCTCGGTGGACTCCGAAGCTAATGAAGAGGATGACGACTTCGATGAAGGAGAATACGTCAACAAAGAAGAAAAGGAAGTTATCTAATTGAATTGTATTTTTACAATGTTTGTAGTTGTCTTTCCTATTCTTTTATTTCCCTTTTTTTGTAGTCATCAATGGCGTTCGCTTATGTATTATCATATTCAAATGTGACAAATAAATATTTTGAGAATTATTTTTGAGGCTCGATAACATGTGAAACTCTTTTCGCTGGTCAATACATGTTCCTTAATAGATTTGCAATAGGGTGAGCGTACAATTCGTGCAATTTCTTTCTACTGCAGTTTTAGTGTTTATCTAAAACAGAACTAGTTGAACTCATAATTTTTGCAATCACCTTCAAAATAGTTCAGTTTTCGCCAGTTCTGATGTCTGATAGTCTCATTGCAAATATCCATTCAATTATTACGTAATACGTATCATTTGCATGCGATTCATCCATAATTGTTATCTCGTTGGTTCTATTATTTCTGTTCTTCAACCTGCTTGTGTGTTATAAGATCTCTTCATCAATCGTGAATTGTTACAGTCTCATCATGGCAGGAATGCAGTTGTTGCCAGTCTCCTCCCTCAAATGGACCGATCACTTTCTGAAGAACATTCCAGAGGGTTCAGTCAGACGTCTGATCATCATCGACGCCGCTAATGTTTTGCGCTCGAGCCACCAACATTTTTCTGGGTAATTGCTGAATATCTAGTTGTTGAGACTTGTTGTTGTCAGAGAGGAGAAGTGTAGTCTGATGGGACTTCTGGTAATGATGCGGTTCTTCTTAAGGAATGGATTCGAAGCTATAGCCGTCTTCTCCGAAAAGTACACTAAGAAGAATGTTCTAGCACACGACACAAGGAAGTTGGAGGTTAATGCTTCCTATATAATTTATTTAATTCTGCTTTTAGAAGTTGATCGATTTGGGCGTTTTCGTAGTCTCGCCTCAAAATGTTCTGGATGATCTAATGTGTCTGGAAATTGCGAAAACGACAAATGGAGTTGTAATTTCAAAGGATAAATTCAGGTAGCTTATTTGTTTCTGTTTCTAATTATATGAATTCTTTTCAAGGGACCACGCTTACAAGTCGGAGCGTGGATACAAGTGGCTAGAACAGATGCTCCGGCATAATCTGTTCGCGTATCACGTGGAAAGGGCTCCTTCAGGTTGCGTTCAAAGTCTTACCGACAATGGGCACTATGTTGACACCACCTATTTCACTTATCCAAATTCCCGTACGGGTAAAGTTTATTGTACGCATCTTTGTAATTGTATACATTGTAGATACGTTCTTTTGCCTTCCTGAAGACAAATTCTTCCCTGTCTCTCAAGATTATTGGAACAATTACTCCACGCAAGGCAAGTGCAATCATGAGCTTATATATGTGATAGACGAGTACATTCTGGAAATAAGGTACATACTATGTTTCATTTTCCTTCAAAATAGTATTTCAAGCTGCTCTTCTTGATGCCACAAATGGCTAAAATCAACCTATATGTCTTTCTGAAAGACAACCTTATATGAATATTTTGTTACTGTATATGCGGGTAGTTTCTGTGTGTCATATTTCTCTACATTTGTATGTAATTAACTGAATAAATTGATTTGTATGCATTTTTGTCTACCTTTGTTCTTTGAGCCTATGTGCATCACTTATAGTTGAGGATTAAATCTTTATCCCACCTGCCAGCTAGCTAGATTTTCTTTGCCCCGTGAGGCTGGTTGTTATAACGTGAATCTGTCGTATTGCGTTTCACTAACTTTAGTTAAAGATTAGTAAAACTAGTTTAATATTGGGAACTCTTAATATAAATACAATTCTATAACAATTTTCCAAATTTGTAGAACCCATGTTTAGGTACCGTTAAGTGTCTGAAATGTCCTATATGACGTTCTTATGTTTTGTCTGCTCTTGGCAGCGTTTAGTCTTTGTTTGCCTTCGTAAAGTCCCGTTCAAATCGCTCTTTCGGCTGCGGTTTTCTCATTTGTAAGCAATTTTCAATCTACAAGCAACGGGATAAGAATAATGGAAATCGATCATTCAGGTTACATTACATTGAGAATTAATTGATTCTGTGTTGTCCTTGCTTATCTTTCTCTACTAGCACGTGTTTACCTTTCTCTCGATGTTTGTGCTTGCCTGCCAGTGAGTTTATCGAACTGGGCTGGTTGGCGCAGTCAAGTTCCAATTTCACACATTTCTCTTTTACATGTTTGATTCCCTAAAACGGGAGATGCAACAGGTGGTACTTTTATTAGCGAAGTTTCTCTGTGATTGATAGTTATCCTGGATCACGTGCAAGACTGTTTGTGATATTTGTAAGCGCATAATACATCTATCCACTAAATTGAGTCGAGAATAAATCGCTAACTAGTGTCATTTTAGAAGATGTTAGGTTGTTCTTTTCAAACAATAAATTGCATCCCGTATCGATTTTTAGACTGTAACATCTATCTATGCATGTATATATGTGGCACTAGTTGTTTACAGTTTTCAAATGTGCCGCGCTGAGTCGACCGTTCGTCCGAATGGGTCACATGTGGTAACGACGGCGCGAATGGGCGGGACTTCTCGTGTTTTCAAATAGATGCCAGCAGCGGCCTCCGCTAACATTTTATTCTTGTCTAGCTCTCGGGTTTTATCTTAGTTTTGAGGGGACTAGGCTATTTATAATCTACATATATTGATATCTACTGGAATGTGATGACAGTTAATGTTTAGCAATGTGGCTATATCATAGAATATTTTCTTGCCATGAAGTTCCTATTAGTAGTTTGTTAGGATTGAGATGCACACAGTTGAATGGTAGTTGCATAACTTAATAATTGCTGGCTTCTCATTAATATATATTTTAAGCTGCAACAATCGTACAAATTTGTGCTTCTTCCTAATTATTGTGACATATTCTGTACTTCCATCCGATTTTATCACCTCTTCCTAAACTAGTGTTGCTAACTAATAATCAATACCGCCAATTTCAGAACAACAATAACAACATGTCAAGCGCTGAACAGATGGCCGCTGAATTCGAGGCCGATGGTGGACAGGTTCATTTAGACACTGTTTGAAAAGATGTGTTACCTCGTTTGTTCAGGAAATCACCGGTGCTCATGGAAAGCGTACCAAGTCTGAGCGTGTGGAGCACAAGGTCGCTCATCCGGGAAACGACACTAGGAAGATTGTGCAGATTGCACAGAATGGTGAAGCTAAGAGACGCGATGTCCCCAAGTAATTCTACAGGTAAAGTTCTTATTTTCTTTAATCAGGAGCCGTGCAGTGCGTTTAGTGTGCATGAATGAAAAGGGAGAAATTTAGTAGGTCACTGTAATGCATGGGTTTGCTGTACTCAGAAGCAGTGTGTGCCAATCTTTGTGGAATTAGGATAGTTACTGGTAGTTCATCTATGTTTCTCCCTTCCTAAAAAGTGTTCGTTCCTTATGGTTAGAAACATTATATTGTGTGGTTTGTTAAATGACTCCATCAAGGTACTGGTAACGTGTTTGATGCATTTTTTATTTGAATGCATATCAGGCTGTTTGTCGGTTTCACAATCTACTATTTCAGGATCTCGGTCGGGCTTGAGACGCCTCGTCCACTATGTATATGCTTTGCAATGGGATGCGCTCTACACTATTCTACTTTTGATTCGTTAGCTTAATTTCTCTTGTACAAAAATTGTTTTTAACTGTTATTGTCTAGTTTCGGTGTAGAATAAATCTGTACCTCAAGTTGTATTAACTTTCCCTCTCCATGAAATATAACGAGGTGAAGGGGTTTTATTTCTCAGTGGCCCAATAATTTGCATAATAACAATAAGCAATTTTTATTATTTTGGGTTCAAATTAGTATAAGGCTATAACAAGAAAGGTTATCAGTTGAGGCTGTTATTTTCTTCATCGGCAGCAGGCGTGTACTTTTAGGGCAAATTGTTCTTCGGTGCCACCGATTCCTGCTGATTTCACCAGTGAATAATCACCGAATCGATAGTTGTCTACGTGTGCCTGAAAAGTATTGTATTTAATAAAGAAAGGGAAAAAATCCAAGTTTCTTTTTTCGAATGTACGCAATTCAACGTTATTTTTAGTCCACATGGGCATATCTACAGTATACAATTACATTAGATTTAGCCGTGGACTATATATAATCATTGAATACAATTCTGAGGTGAAAACCATTTTCGTTATTGTTTTTACAACGGTAAGTTTTGTCCCATGATTGAAATTTTGAAACCCGGCCCTGCCCGGCCTGGGTTTCAAAATCTCAGGCCGGGCCGGTATCCAGCTTTTTTATGCCCTGAGGTTATCCGGTCTGGGTTTCAAAAGTTTTCAAGTTGGGTTTGGTATGTTTTCAAATTGAAAGTTACCTGATATGCTCCGATCTGAGTGAAGGCTGGTGGGCAGTTTCCCAGAGCAAGGATGCAATAACCTTTATCGTTAACTAGCCATCCTAAATAGTTGATAGTTTGATTAGGTTTATAGGTGATATATTTTACGCATAGTTATTCTAATATGTTAGCGCTGGTTTATATATACAATAACCACAAGCCATATTCGAATTCAATTAGAATAATGAAGAACCGCGTTTTCTTTCGATTTCGATAGTTATAATTTACTCTCATACCTACCTGGAAGCCCCGGTAGTCCATCTTTTCCTTGCTCACCCTTGCCTCCGGGGAATCCGGGTGGTCCCTGAAAATAAGTTTGGGGTTTTCGTGAATCAGCATTGATTATTTCGCATGGCGTACATTCCGCAACCTTAGGTTTACGCAGCCGGGGGTTAGCCAATCCGTTTTTTTGTTCAATCTGGATTCAGATCCGCGCAGCTTTTTGCACCCCAGCGGGCTATGATTTAAACTTGGAGCCCATCCGTCATACACTTAGATAGATAAATTTTCGCTACAGCTGTAGAAAAGTGAACACAAACAGCAAACCTAATAACAATTGGTCTCGGCCGGCTCGCTGTTTGCACAGCCCTATGCAACCAATTTCACAGAAAACTCATATTTTTCAGACTGTCGACCATATTCAAATGTTATTTTTAGAAATTTTGGACTTTTTTATTTTGGAAGTCCTTAGTACAATGTACTTTTTGCAAACATCTGTAAGCGAAATATTACGAAAGATTGTTTTCGTAGTTTCGGCGCTCTATACTGACATAACTGTTTTTGTTATCGATGATTTATGAGCGCGTGGTTGAAATGAAATGCTGTATAGGGAAGGAAACCAAATGTTTTATAAACAGGGTAGTATGCTTTTCTAAAATACTGGTTTCATTCATACAGAGTCATATTTGAAATGTTGTATACAAGCATACAAATCAATGTAATTCATGTGAAAACCAAATTTTCATGAAATCTATGAAGATAGCTGTGAAACCTTACCAATATAATGGGTTTTCATTTATTACTTGCAGTTCAATTTCTAAACCATAAGAGACCGATAATATATTTATGATACACTTATAATAAGTAATATCTAACCTGATCTCCTTTCGATCCGGTCATTCCCAGCTGTCCGGGTGGTCCAATTGGTCCCATCATACCCTGAGGACCTGGAGCTCCGGGAAGTCCCCGCTCTCCAAGAAGACCCGGTACTCCAGGTACTCCACCAACTCCTGATTCGCCCTTCTTACCGGGAAAACCTGGTGAGCCTATAAGCTATTAGGTAAATAATTTATTGTTTATGGCGTTTAAAAACTACACGGTCAGTGAACATTTATTTTCTAATTACTGGTGCAAGTCGCCACTTTTTTCAATTGTTATATAGTTTTTGTTTCAACGTATGAACTTGATCACACATCATTTTGAGAGCTATCGGTAGTATTGTCTTCACTTAAGTGAGTTTCCAAATAGATGAGGCTCAATAAGGACTCCTGTTTCTAGAACACTTTCACTAACCTGGTCTTCCTGGTAATCCATCTTCACCCTTAGATCCTGGCCATCCGGGTGGTCCTGGCTGTCCATTTGTTCCTGGTAGACCTTCGTCTCCTTTCTCACCCTTTCCTCCTGGAAGACCGGACACTCCCGGCTCACCAACCTGAATTATAGAAAATGGTCGAACACAGTCAATTTTTTTGAATTTTTTTTCAAAATTGGAAGTTTTGGTAAAAAAATTTGAAATTTCGCAATAGTGGGGCCGGGCCAGTCCGGGTCTAGAAGTTCTGATAAGAGATTGCCACCCCTGGCCTAGACCGATTTTGAAGAGTTAAAGTATCCGCGGTGTTATAAAAAAGGAGAGACCGGTCTATACTCATATCCAAGTAACAAAGGTTGGGAAACGCAGCGATAACAGGCTTTCCATTCAAAAGTACAGACTAAATTCAAAAAAATTGGTTTTTCCTTTGGGAAGCCCGACATCTATTGTTGTTAATCAAGTTCAAATTTTCAAGTTGTTCCAGTTCAATTTAACAACCCTACCGACATCGCGGCACGTTAACAATAAACAGCGCTTGCAGTCTAGGTATTAAATTAGACTATAACAGATATCTCAATTGCACAAATTAAGAGTACTGTTGTTTCTCTCCAGAATCAAGGATCCCGGGAAACCTTTCCTCAAACCCGAATCCGAGACAATGCACAAAAAGAAACACCGGTGATAATGTCACGGGCCGAAGGCCGACCGAGGTTTGCAAAGTTGGCCCATTCTCACCTCAGCTCTAAAGTTTTAGGTTCAGACGGAGTTCTTTTTTTAAACAATAAAAAATGAAATGTTTTTGCAAAATTTCCGACTTTCCAAATGAGGCGGGTTTTCTTTTTTGAAAGAGCCCCTTAAAGCTATTAAATGCAGACCATCCAACTTGGGCCCGGGCCCGCCCGGGCCTAGGGCCGGGCCGGCCCGCCGACTTTTTTCAGGGCCCGGCCCGTCCCGGGCGGGCCCTGAGGGTAAAAATCAATAAATATATATATATTTTTTTTTAAATTTTACTTTAAAAAATAATTTTTTTATTCT
>JAQGAV010000568.1:0-30573 GCA_034691345.1 Phasmarhabditis papillosa
AACCTCGTACATTGTAAGTTCTATCTGATACTCTATAACAAATGTAAAGCACATTAGAGTTGGGCGTTTGGGCTCGTTTTCAAAAACGAGCTTTTTCGAGCTTTAGTGAATAACTGTTCTTACAGAGTTCAGATTGAGCTGAATCTTTCTGACAATATAGAACAGGTATTGTTACATATAATATCTAAAAATTAGCTTGATACATTCATTAAAACGTTAGTTATTCATTAAAGCTCGAAAAAGCTAGTTTTTAGAAACGAGCTCAAGCTTTTTCGAGCTTTAGTGAATAATTAACGTTCTACTGGATTTATCACGCTAATTTTTGGATATTATATGTAATAATACCTGTTCTATATTGTCAGAAAGATTCAGCCTGGTTTGAGCTCTATTTCAAAAGTTATGAGCTTGAAAGTAAAAAACTTTGAAAGCTGGTTTTGCGAAAACGAGCCCAAACGCCCAACTCTAATGTGCTGTAGTATTCTTCTTTTAGGATACTACATAAAGCAGGAACACTTAAGCTGGTGGAAGATTTGTAAGCCTAAAGTGAACTTCCTTTATTTCTGGCCCTAAAGTGATCACCAACTTGAAACATACCTCGTCCTTCATATACCCGAATCTGTCTCATGGATAAACTTTTCAATTTTTTTTATTATTTCTAAGGCAATTGTTTAAGAAGCGTTCAACTTCTTTTAAAGAATCTTGCTAAATAATATAACCTATATGAAAACCAGTTTTACGGAAAAGATCGCTGCAAAGTTATTTCCCTCCTATTCAAAAGTTATTTTCTTAAAAAAGCTGCACATCATGCTAGATCTGTTTCCCACCGGATCGGTATATCAGTATATAGTAATGTAGAAAATAAATGACACTTCTATAGTTGGTTACAAAATCTAAACCGTGTTGGAGTATGATAAAACATTGTTGTTTTCGTTGTTGAAAGTTAAAAGTTGTTAGACATAAAGTTCGTTTTGTGTACTTGTTTTAATATAAAACATATGTTTTATTATTATTATTGTTATTGTTACTCTCAGGAATGTGAAAAGTTCAAGTGTTGTCGTCTGAACACTTCTCAAAAAGCCTTTAAAACCCTGTTTAAAGCATTTTTTTCCCAATTAAACCTTTTAATGATTCTTTATTCTTATGAAAAATGTTCTGATTTTGATTTGTGAACTATTAATATTTCAGCAATGTTATCCACAATTTCTCTTATTATTCTATATTTGGCCTCAACGACTCTAGCTGATGGATCAGCATGGACGTCAGGAGCATATCCGGATTTAAGGTATTCATGAATCATTGATTATTTAATATATTGATAAATATTAATATAATATATTGTTACAAAGTATCTAGAGACCATTTCCGTTTTTCTGTTGTAAACCTAGAATGAACGGTAGGTAATAAAATAGTTTCTTGTTTTAGAAAAGCCAGCCCATAATGACCCTCTATTAGTTAAATTAATTTTAAAAGTCTGAATGTATTTAGGGGTCCATCGGTCTCGCAGTGTTCCGCATCTCTTCCCACTAGAAACAAACAACATCTATATCTTTGTGATCCAGATGGGATACTCAATAATAGTCAAGGTATCATTGTATTCTCTTATAGAGCACATATATACTTTTGTTATAATCGCATTCATAAGTAATACCGCCGTGTATGCTGGGTAATTCCCCATTTTTAGCACTGCGCCTGCTGGCTGTTTGCGCGCGAGGAACGGGCAATTGCAAGTCTGGCTTCATTTCGTATGTATCAGAAATATATTTTCTCACCTGCGCACAATCTAATTTTACGCGCCTGTATTATTCTTGAATCCGACTATAGCTCATTAAAAAACGTGGAGTATGATATTATCGATAGTGTTAAATGTTTTAAGTGAGCTTGTATAAATAGTTTCATCTATTATATTTAGCGGTTACTCTTAACCGGTTGCTCCATGAACTAGCTGTCGGTACTCCGTGTCATTGTCAGAGAAGATCACAATGCTCAACGGGGATTGCAGGTCCGTTTAGTTATTCTGAAATTCTTTTAATTACAAACATTTCTTTATCTTTAAATGTATTTTATTAACAACAAGGTCGGACACGGCATATTGTATTTTTCTATTCTTACGACAGTTTATATTTTTGGTGAGGTAAAAGTTGAAAATCTTCAAATCAGATTTTTACAGAAAAAGAAATGCTTATATACACAATAATATCCTCAGTTCCGAAGCATCCGCCTTCCCGAAATAATATGCTTATTATGAGTGTATTTTTGGTGACCACAATAGTAAACATTTGTCAGCTAAAATTTATTATAATTCTCACCTTCTCTTTACAATTTATTTTAATTATATTATTTAGGTACCGAATCTGAAGGTTTCCACGGCTTCGTTGTTTCTGTAGCTATTGTTAAGAACCTTCAGATGCAGATTCATTCTCCCAGTGAAGCGTAAGTATACGAATAATGCGAATAGGTTCCAGTATTGGAACGGAGACGTTATTGTAAACCTCCTTAGAATATTGGACAGGCTTGAAGTAACCCTTCACTAATTTATAACGTAGTTTAGTTTATTTCATCGTCTGAGCTAGGTGATTCAACTTATTAAGTTCACTTTGACAGTTTGTTTTTTCAAAAGGCAACAATAATAGCTGAACCACCCATTTCTTACTTGCAATGTCCATTCTACTTGGGAAACATTTTTTGAAAGTCAGAAACTGCGTCGTGAATTAGCTATTTTCAGACAATTAACGGAGCGTGCCGAAGCCTTCTGTCGCGCCTTAGAGGGCCGCTGGGCTCTCGGTGACTGCGGTAATTCAGTAATAGTATTTGTATGGGAACACTATAAAAAGGTGAGAATTAAATAAAAGTATTTTAAATATTTAGAATTGTTCATTAAATTTGGGTGGGAAAACGAAAATGGTGTTCAACATTCGAACAACACCAACCCAATTAAACAAACGCCAAAGCACTTTTCAAATTTTCCGAGCCATCAACTGTGCATTTTCATAGATGATTATCTGGCCTGCCCGTTTGGCTGAGAAGTACATAACAATCGATGAGCGGAAGAATATTCTAACTAAAGTAAATGAAATGGCACAAACGGACCAGTGGTCACAAGCACTCACTTTTGTTATTGGTAAGTAAAGCAAATGAACAAAAAAACAGTTGTTGGAGAAAAATATGAGTGTTTATGATGAAAAAGAGTTTATGGATGTTTTTATGAACTTTGTCGGATGAGAATCCCCTACTCCCGTCTACGAAGCGAAAAGAAATGGACCGATCCAGAACAATCGACCGAATTATTTCCAGCACTGTATAGTAATAAAAAACGTTTATGGGTCTAAACTTGATATTAATTGATTTATGTTCTAGTAATTGTAACTGGCTGGCATTCCATAGCTTTCCATTCTGCAGAGCACATTTTTTTGATTTCTTTGCAACCGTTGTAGAAACATGTGTTATTAGTGAACCATTACAATCACGTACGCTTTTTATATGAAAGAGAAATAAACAAAAAACTACAGGACAAATACAAATATGGGATAGTATGAGTATTTCGTTACTTGCTTTGTATTAACCAATGCACTTCTATAAAACATACTGATATAGTTTGTGTATGACATTTCCCACCCCACAGAAGGTGGGAAAATGTTATGGTAACATTGATAAAATATTAGTTTTTCCCAAAAGTTATAACAATACTTCTATTTTAAGGCGAGCTTCGACGAGAGTTAAATGGCCCTCCTAAGGACCGAGTTGATACTGGAACTCTTTCGTTATTGGTCGCTGTTGGTGTGGCCGTATTCCTTACTGTATTTATTACTTGTAAGTTCATCTTTTTCAAATTTGTAAAAGATGGTTTAGATAAGAATATACTTAACAATTTAATCTTTTCCACGACTCTTAATAACTTTGCTCTTTTATTTCATTTTGCATGCCAATTTTCTAGCTTACTTTTAGTAAACGATCCGCAGAGAACTTTTTAAAAAAGTACATTCAATTTTATAACGCCCTAACATACCGTTTGTCTCATAGTCACTCGTCGTGGTGTGGAATAGTGTACCACTGCTCGACCCAGTAGGATAAGCACCGTTTAGTGTATTGGCAAGTCACTCGCTTGAAACGAAAACGGCGAGGGTTCGATTCCCGGCGGGTGCATAACAATGATCGATAGACTGGTTAGTCTCTGATTGTCGGTGACGATTAACCACCAGTCTCTGCTGCCTTCCTTCTGAGTTATATATTTTGCTATTTATGGGAACAGAATTCAGGGTTTGTATATTTGTTTGAGCAATATTTTGGAATTCCCAATCTAGTAATTATACGAATCATTAAGAGAACTCTCCTATAACCGAATTACAATACCCTTAAACATTATATCTTCCTTTGATCAAATCTCAGCTAAACCTTCCGATATATCAAACATCGTCCACCTTACATAACCCTTGTGACCGGCGACAATCCATCACTTGCTGCTCAAAAACCGACTTCCGTTCATGTAGTCATTAATTTAACCAGTGGTCCTATCAAAGAACAATATAAGGAGCTTCCTTACCACTGACGGTCGTGATCCAAAAATGAATAGTCAAATCGGTTTTTCAAAAAAGTTTTTGAATATGGCATCTATTTTCTTTGCTAAATCCAATTGCCATTGCTCTTATGAATATGAAGCTACAAGATAGACTCTCTTTCTTCTATCTGAAGACTCTTTTCTCTTCTATTTTTTAATTCAAAACGGGATCGGAACAAAAATTATGGGGCGTGCTCCTATAAACTACATATACGCAGCGTATGGGAATACTGTTAGAGCCTCTAATTCTTTTTAGCTATTGCAGAATACCTTAATTTGTATTTTATCCCTGGCACCTCTCAAATGATGTGTTCTCCTCGTTGTTATCGCCAGCCACCTGTTCCCAATTGAGATATAAGAATTGCCATAGAATCTCATGTTTTGTCTGTTTTCGTTATTTCACAAAGAGAACGCAGTTTGGTCTGATTGATGACTTTGATGAGTGTTGAGTGAGAAAGTAGATTATAGGATTTGGAAAAAGGGAACTCCTATAGAAAATGGACAAATTTACTTTTCAAAACACGATATTAGAGATGCAACGGACGGTTCTTTGGTGTTCTCTCAGAAATTTGGAAGAAGCGAGCTTGTGAACGGATACCCCTATCTCTGCTATTCGTAACTACAAATATTTAAAAATACGAAAACAAATAATATTATGTCTTATTGTATTGTTTGCAGGCTGTGTTTGCGCCTTCCGTTGTTGCGGTAACCTTCGGGGTGAAGATCAGCCGCGCGGAGTAAGACGAGCAGTTGAGAGGGTAGATAGTCTAAGGGCATCTGTAATCAGGAGGGGATCTCAGTTAAGGAGGTAAGCTAGATAAAGTCTTGTTTGAGACAGTCAACCGGGTTCGAACTGTATAGCAGATTCTAGATGGGTACCCTAACGCAGTTACGGGTCATTTTAGAACTGCGAGGGAATGACCGTCTTTACGAAGGTTCTTGGTCGCTTGGATTCAGTTGAAAAATACGCGGCACATCAATTTCTCAGCCCTATATTCGAAATACTTAATCAGATACTGATTTCTCACCATTTCAGAAAGGACAACTAAAATGAATTCTTTTCAGGTCAATTAGTCGATCGCCTAAGTTTAATTCCGGCTCCAATAGATTCTTTGCTCCGGACACAAGCATTGTCTAATCTTCGAAATATGCTGGAATATTTCTCGCAGTATATTTTGAGAGTGCTATTTCTCCACGGGTTTTATAGATTACAACTCTTCTAGTTTAGTTTTCATTCCTTACAATTAATATGTTACCCCACCAGTTACTGTTGAGCCCTCGACGGAAAACATTAACTATTATAGTTAGTTAGGCAATACCGCGCACCCCAATCCCCAGTTGGCTCATTAATAATTAGATAGATTAATTAACAGAATAAGCTAACATTACCAGAATGTAGTATCCAAACTGGTCTTAAACAAACTTCCTGAAATATAGTAACCTCATTTTTCACCATTAACAACATTTAATTTTAGTAATCTTAGGTTTTTAAATACACTCAGGGAATATATAATTTGTTCATTTATTTTTTCGTTTCTTGGAATCTTGTCACTTATTTGTTAGCTGAGCTCCCCAGATCCACGAAAATAATAGAACCTCTCAGTAGGGATTTCAAAAAAAGTAGAAAAAATAATCTTAATTTCGTGGATTTGGGCATAACTCGGTGTAAAGGAACATACATATACAATTTGGGTAATAGAGTATATTTAGTAAAATGTAAATAAAATGTTTAATCTTACAATTTGTCATTTGATGAATACGGAAAATAACATTTTGACCTTTGTTTTTTTTCGGGACGAAGTTTTATTCGTAAAATGCATTTTTGATATGCCTCTACAATTTTGTTTTCCGAAGACGTTTTCTCGGTATGGATGGAATTTATATTTGAGGAAACAGTATTCCGTTTTTGATGCATACGGCCCCTTGTCTGGTTGAATCTACTCAGTTCTTCTTGTTGGTTACAGAACATCATTAAATGTGCTCGAGATGTATTTTGTGAAGGAACCTATTATGTCTGTGAATAAGAAAAATAGAATTATACTTAGATTACAGTAGCAAGTTTTTAATCTACAACTTTATTCTAATGTTCCAAAATCAATTAAGAGCTTTGTTATAGACAGACATATTTATTCATTGAATAAGCACAAAATCACAGAGTTCAATATAAAATACCCGCGGGACACAAAGAAAAGACAAAAACAAAAAGAAACCTTTCAAATTCAAAGGAAACTAAACGAGTTAATACAAAAATATTGGCAAGAAATATAAGAATAATGGTGACCTGTGAATAATCGGTTGAAAAGAGTAAAGCAAACAAATTTAAGAAAAGATATCTACTCATCATTCTATATACAAACGCCCTGATACAACTGGTTTGGAATTAGAAGATTTGGGGTTAAGAAAAGTTTTTATAAGATATATATTTTAAAGAAAATTGATTTAAAAAAAAATTATAATAAAACTTAGAAAAATAGATAAAACTAAGAAATTGATTCTAAAATCCGCATCGTTTCTAACCGTAAAATCGATAATCAGTCAATAACTTTGTAAAATTAGCAAAAAGATAATTAAAACTCTCCGGTTTTAAGGAAATGTGTGGTCATTAGACCTTTTCCTTTCACGTTTATCTCTCCTCGACATTCAAAGTCGAATCCTAGAGGTTCCAGAATGGCACGTGTCTCATCAGTAACCTAAAACATGGAGTTTAAATTAAGTAATCTACTTATTTTTATAATTTATAGTTTTATTTGTATTCTTACTTGTAGAGAAAGACCGCCATTCTCAATGCAATTGCTCAATTATAATATTTACATACCTGAATTCTGCCGGCCACTCCTGAACTATCCATTCTGCTTGCGACATTAACTGAATTACCCCAAATATCATAATGAGGCTTCCATACTCCAATGACACCGGCAACTACAGGACCCACGTTTATACCTAAAAAGAAAGAAAAATTTTAGAACAATACTCATACGTTGAATCGCTCTATATACAATATGATAAAGGATTTAATTATTCTCACTCTTAATTGATTTGAGTTTATAATCAAAGAATATTCCTCGTTGGTAAATAAATCCGTGTACCGCTGAAAGCTTCAGTAAATGTGTATCTTTTACATTAACCACCGGTTTTACAAACAATATGAACTTACCTATTCTTAGGTTAAAGTTATTAAAACTATGCTCATTGATTGACTGAATCTTCATTAACAATTCTTTTGCAAAATTAGCAACAGCGACTACGTGCATATTATCATCCGTCTGAAAATTAACTATTTTTGAAGGATTTTCTATGAAATTAGAAAGTTGCAATATATATCTGTTGATTAAACAGCAAAGCAAAAGATCTGCAAGTTCTTAAGTTAACAATAATTGATTAGACAACTATCCAATTGTTTGCTTTGCACAAAACATTCGTTCTCCTTTTGGTTACCGGGTCGTTTGCAATAGCTTTGGCTATTTCAGACTATGTACCTTTCCAGCCAATCCACTAGCAGCCATATATGTAGTAGAAATAGTCTTTATCTTCTCAATACATTTGAATTCATCCCGATCCAACAGCTAAATAAGTATATAAAAATTGTTTGTCATTTCTTTTATAAGGTGACTATAAGCTATTTATTTGCCTAATATTTTAGAAGCCGTTTATCAAAAGTTCCACAGAGTTATTAAAACAAAATTGTATTTTGTATTTTAAAGAGTCTTAAACTATAATTTTATAATCTTACCTCATCAAAATCAGAAATAATTTCATTTAGAAGCCTAAGACATTCGACTCCTTCATTATTACCGTCTAATTCGATATAGAACTTAGAGAATTCAGTAATTGTAATAAATACAATACAAGCATTCTCACGAGCCTGTAAATATTATAACGGTTAGAAAAGTTATATTGTTGATAATGTAATGTAAATATGATTTTTCTAACAAAAGACAATAAATTTGGGAATGGATCGTTTATATTAATTTATTTTCTTAAACCGACATTAAAATTAGCTATTGTTAGGTGCTTAGTATTGTTTGCAGGAATATATTCACGAATAATTTGCCTAGACTTAGTTTTTCAATATTTTATAAAAGTAATACTCAAATACTTTACCTCATGATAGAGATCCTTTCCTTTTACGTTTATTTTATCTTCTAAAAAGTGTTTGGCTACATGGCTAGGCAGTATATTCTCCAGTACAGAGCGGTTCTGACCGTGACGCCGTTTCATTTCAAGTTGCTCGTCGAGGGCCTATAAACTTATTAAGTTTGTAACTTTTGTAAGGTATTTATTTTCTTGTTACCACTATCTATTGAGTTTATTGAGTTATATATTGAGTTTCTTTCTTACCTGTAATTTCCATATAAAATCATATCTTGAAATAAGTTCTGATCTTCGGCTTTGCATTATAATAAGGACAACGGCAAACAGAGCAACTATGGTGAAGAGTATTCGAATATCCGAAAACACCGAAGCGTTGCTGAAAATGATAGTTTTACTAAAAGTTAAGATTCAGAAGCCGTCTTTCTTTCCATCACTTTCAAGGTTTCTTCATTTAAAAACACAAGATTTACTACACTGGCATATCGAAATGTCCCGATTGTCAGAAAACTGCGGAACATTTTCTTTTGTATGATAGTTTCACTTACATCCGAAATGATCCGCAATAAAGGGATTACTGCTTATATTTTGCAGTAAAGTTAAAAAGATATTGGCACACAGTTCATTTTTAACATTTTTATACAAAGATGCCAAAATGATTTAGCCCTTAAGTTCAGGTGACACACCTGCAATACAGCTCCAATTGATCAATTTCTGTCATATTGTTAACATCGATAAGTGGATTACTCTAAAATATTATAGATTAATATGAATTTCATAAGAATATTTTCTAGTTTATTGGGAGAATGGATATCGAAAACAGAATAATGTTTCTTTTTAATCTTCAATTATAACTGCATTCAAAACATATATTTTCTGCAGGTTATAACTTTGCTTTTTTAACTAAACACTTTGAAAGTGTTGCTTCTTTATGATTATTAAATGTATTGTAATATAATCTATAAACGTACATCTCTCCATATTTCGAACTGTCTATTTGATAGTTGTGGAGTTGTTGTTGACCACATTAAAGCAACACCGGTAACAAAAAGGAACAACATTATAAACATCTGAAAGGTTTGTTATATAATTGTATTTTAGACATTGCATGACCAGCATAGATATTATTTTATATATTAATTAAGTAAGATATGTTTTTATTTACGGAAACAAACCTTTGACGAAGATAAAAGTGCCAAGTATACACAGGTGGCCAGCATAAGAAGAAGACAAGTCTCGAATATTAACTGAAACATATCAATTATAAAAGTAGAACGATATTTTGGCAACCTCTCATCAACTACTCACAATTAATTGAGAATTATAAGTGAATGTTTAAACCCAAATTTTATTATATTGAAAGTGAACATGCTAGTAATAAGTCCACTCATTTTTCTGCTATTTCGTGATTCTGAATCCGTATCGAATAGTGAATGAACGTCGAACTTATACGCAGTAAGTTGGAGAGTTATGTGAAAACCGAACACTTATTGAAATTAATTGGAAAATATTATATTTCACTGTTTCGGAGCTACCTCAGCATTGGCCGGTGGAATTGGTGTATCCGCACAGTTGGTATGCACTCCGCCAGGGTTGCAGTCAAAGGTGCAGGTTTCTTCACGAACAGTCTAGAATAAAGTGTTTTAAATCTTATTGAGAGTTGTGTTAGTATAACTATTAAAGTATGTTTCCTTGTATATTACTAATACAATGAGTAGATTAGTAAAATTTACTATTACAAGTTTCCTATAGCTACAGGACTAATCCCTTGCTAGGGGTTACGGTACGAACTGCAAATTGCTTAGACTTTATTAAATCAATTGAAGCAAATCTATGCTCTAATTTGAATTGATTAGACCTTTAACTGAAAGTAATTGGTCCGCCGACTATAATAGGAAATTTTTGAAAAAATGTCACTTACTGCTAAAACAACGGAATTGCACAATAGAACAATAGCAAATATGAAACAGATTCTTATTGATCGAGAACAGTTCAACTTCTTCTCATGACGTTTAGCGTTGCGGAGCTAAAAACAATAAAATTCGGGTACAATCTAATTCAAGTAATTCTCTATATGACAGTTACTATTAAACAAACAATAAATTTTGTATCTTTAAAGGTTTGTTTGTAAAGTAAGTGAATATATTACAAAAGGTAAATCCTATTTCATTCGCCTCAAAGTGAATGTTCCAGCTTTTCAGAAAAATTAGGCTCATTTGCATTGCGCTTTATCATGATACAAACTTATCATTAGTTCTAATATAATATAAAATGATAAATACTTACCATGAATGATCTTGCAGCTAAATACAATACTATTGTACAGAAACAGATTATACACATTCCCACAGTAGCGTACATAAGAATTGTTCTGAATGCAAGAAGATTGAATTTTTATTTTTTCACAACTTTTTGCCATTTCAGTCTTGGCTTTTTTAACACAAT
Organism: Phasmarhabditis papillosa; assembly: GCA_034691345.1. Taxonomy (NCBI): domain Eukaryota; kingdom Metazoa; phylum Nematoda; class Chromadorea; order Rhabditida; family Rhabditidae; genus Pellioditis; species Pellioditis papillosa. The sequence goes on from JAQGAV010000568.1 coordinate 11,087, forward strand.
TTTGTCTTCGCATTTTTTAAAGACGTTTCCTCCAGCAATGTTTGCTATGATAATTGTATAGTCATATTTTACCATTAGAATAGGATCTAACTGAGATTAGCCATCGTCGGTATCATCAAAAGGGCGGGTACGAGTTTCAAAATATATGTAAAGGAACTAACCCCAAGTTCGCCACAACCAATACTGAACATGCCAGAATGAATATGACCAAATAGCAACAAATCTGTATCAATAGGTCCGATTCCTTGATTTCCAGAAACTTCTTTTCCACGTTCTTTTCTTTGAATCGAAGAGTGACCTGTTCACAATGCTGTTTCTTCCAGGATTCTTTGTTAATTGCCTGAAAACAATTTAATTTCATAATTCACAAGGTCATCTTGAACGGAATATTTATTACAGTAATTTTTATCAATACATTGTTTCTAAGCAGTTTTGTAAGACAAGAACTTCGTTGCCAATTGAATGTTTTCAAAACAGTATATTTTCTCGATGCGAATATTTTATCAACGAAAGCTTAAAACTTACTTCGTAAATTAAAACAGTATCAAAAAATTGAATTCAAAATGATTTAGTACTTTTTGTCAAACAGACTAACTTGTATCCCTTGTCGCAAATGCGATTCCACATCATCTTTTAAAGGTTTAGTAGGTTTCACGGCATGTCTAGAATCTTATTATTGTGAACAGGAACACTAATACTCATAAATTGCCATGTATAAAACATTATTTATTTAAATCATTAGAGCTTCTTAACTAACCGCAAACTAGGTCCTCTCTGTAGACTGGGGGCAATACCTGCCAAACGAAGTTCTTTTGCGATCTGTAATATATTGAATATGATAAACTCCTTTAGTTAAAATTAATTATATTATTTTTTCTAAATAAGTACTATATTTACAAGTTCATAGAAGTATTTATTGCTCAATACCTGTCTTGGTGCATTGCTCATAGCTGGTTTTTTATTTCTAGCTTCAACTACCAGATATGTATCCACATTGTGGTCCTTTAAATAAGTGGAACTGAAAAGTAAAAGTTAGTTTAGAAGATAATAAGTAAGATTGAGAATTTTCCTAATGTCAAGAGATAAGTTAAGTTGAAAAACATAAAGATAAAGATAAAAAGGTTTCGCCCATAATTGCCGACCTTTTATCAGTTGTTAAAAAAAAACATTCTTTTTTTGTTAAACATTCTTTTATTTTATCCTCCATTATATTTAGGTGCAGCGTAATATAAAGTACTTTTATCTATTGTTAATACTTTTTTAACATTAGTTATTTAAATATCTCGTCTAACCGTTCTTGTCCATTGCCGGCTTCTACGATATATTCGTCTCGTAAGTAGTCAAGAGTGTCTTTTGTTATGTGTACACGTCTAAATTCAATAGATAAAACGTTAATTAAACCTATCTTTTTATAGTTTATTCACAACATTCGCTAGTTTTCAGTGCTATTTTTCGGCATTAACCATAAAGAGTGCAATAATCTTTACTCATTGATGTTGTTGGATACTATTTATTAAAATGTTCACCCAAATAAGTCGATTTTTCTATAAAATTGTCGTTTTGCGGTCAGACAGCTAAAATTTCCGACCCTCAAACCGGCGGATTTCCGAAAAAGTCGACCCCGCATAGGCGGGCCCGTGAAATTTCTAGCCCTGTCTTATTCTAATTTAGATTTTGATCTATTGATATATTATATTATGTATTCCACAGTTGTATGGGTTTAACCGACATTTTCTAGTTCTGCGAAAGTTGCGTGAGAAACAGAAATTATCCTAGAACTAAAAAGTACTGCCATGAATAACATTTCAGTTTATGTTATTTTGAATAAGACTATTTAATGTATACCCCGGAAGACCACCGCTCTCCATGTGATTAGCAAGTGTGACGTCATCACTCCACACGTCGAACTGCCATTTCTTTAGGCCCAAAACACCACAATGAGCACGACCGGAATGAATACCAACACGCATGTTAACATTGACTCTAGTCATTTCACGCACCAGTCTAAAATAGAATATTTACTATTATGTCGATACAACAAAAATACTTTTAAAGAGTAATTTAGTTTTACAAAGATGCGCAATTTTATATGAACATATGTCAACTGTACACGTGTTACATAAATATATATATGTATATATTCATATTGATGGTTTAGGGGTATTTAGAGTACAAACTAATAGGAGAAGATCCTAAGGACTTCATCTATGTTTACTAAATTGTATACTACCCAGTGTTTCCGTTACGATCTTTTTTTATGGAATCATACACTCTGGTGAATTTTCTAACCGAAAGGTTAAATTATTGTTTAGACCAAACCCTTTAGAGTAAAACCATTTCTTTCTTTGATAATTACTTACTTTATAGCCTCAATCATATCGATACCCATCTCTACTGTATTGGCAGCATGATCGGGTACAGAATCAGGAAGGCCCGAAACACAATAGTAACAATCACCCAGAATCTAGAAAAAATATAAAAATAACTTTATATATTAAAATAAAACAGCTATTATGATATTAATTATAAGAAGGGTATTGACGAGCAATCAATCGTTTTATACCACAATTAAAATACATATTGTTATGTCTCTGCTCATGGACTCTCTTACGTTGTACTATATCTTACGTATTGTGTGTAAGATGCGGGCTGCGCCCTAAATCATGTAACACTATCGAGATGTGACCAACCAGATCGGTCGCTCTCTATCTAATAAACATACTAAATCAATCCTTGTACTTCTATATTTACGGAATAGCTAAGGGAGCTATTCTTTCGTAACATTACCACAGACTTTGTAGTGTCAGAGTTTCATTCTATCTAAATCGTCCAGGGCTGAGAAAAGGCGGGCCGGGCCTAGTCTATTTCACAACTTTTAGCGAATATTCTTCAAAAAAGTTAGTTTTCAGTGCTATTTTCCGGCATTAACAATAAATTGTGCAACAATCTTTACATATTGATGTTTTTTGATACTATTGATCAAAATATTCACCTAAACCAGTCGATTTTTTCATAAAAATGATCCCCGTGCGGGCCGACTTTTGAAATTTTCGGGCCTATAAGGCCGACTGCTCAAATTTCGGCCCCCGCCCTGGCCGACTTTCTAAATTTTCGGCACCGGTCCGGGCCGGCCCGTGAAATGACCGCCCTGGAATCGTCGTTAAACAAAATATTTATATTAAATACTTAATTGGGTGATATAAATTTAACGAAATGTTTCACTACACGTGAACTATTCACTAAGAAGTAAGAAGCTCTGAAGGTAATCGAGGTATTCTGATGATTTGGTTAAAATATATACCTGTTTTCTCATTTTCTCAATTTCACTTCTATACTGTTGTATTTCATCTTCCATTTCCAACACTTCCTGATGTACCTTTTCATTAGCTTCAGCTCGTTGTTTAAGATCTAAATACATGTTCTCACAGTATTTACAGACACCTATTAGTTTTATAGTTTATTTGAGGGCATTCGAAATAGGTGGAGGATCGTGATTCAGAATCTTGGAGAACCCAAAATGGTAAATCGGCATGCAGACTAAACTGTGAACGCAGTTTTGGGGCCTATCTCTGAAGTAGGTTTTCCGTTTTCCATTCCGTGGTTCACCCTACTTTCAAGGATAAATCAAATTCCTGAAAACTGCAGGCCCGCAGTTTTCAGGAATTTGATTTATCCTTGAAAAATACAGTTTTCCCGGTAAACTGTTCCGTTTTGTTGGTCCACCTTACTCTGAAGGCTATTTGGGTGAATTATAGCAACAGCTGGGGGGAGCTTGTCAGGATCGGTACTTTTAATGTTTGCTATTGAAATTATAACCAGAAATGGCCCGGTACGATAAGTCGTTCATATTGTTTGGCACAGGACGTAAAATGTACAAGAAAACACTCAAATTTCTGGTTTCGCTTTCACACCAATTGCGCATTTTCGGTTCCGTGGTGGTTTTTGAATATTCCAGTTTCACAGAACTGTTTAATTGTTTTAAAATCTTCGCTACCTACCTTTCTCCCTGCGTGTTGTCTTGTCTCTTTGGGTTAGTGCTTCAGTTGACATCGATTGAAGCTGAGCCTCCAGTTTTACAATTCTCTGCCGATATTTCAGTTGTTCTTCATCAAAGTCACTTTTGATATCCTAGAAAAAAAGACTTTACATATTACTCATGAGGATGAGCTGCTCATGCTTCAGTGTTTGCGAAACATTTTAGTTCCAAAGTCAGGGCTGCACAAGGCTGACTCGAACACAGCCCTGTCCACTCGAATTCAAAAGTAAATTTTCTCTTCTGAAGTGATCACAATATTTATTCTCCTTACAGTATCCGAAAATATTTTTTTAAATAGCCAACTTTCAATTTTTTTCAAATGTCGTCTACTATTGCTAACTGAAATGTTCATGAAAAACACAGACAACTGCAAATGGAACTTCCGGATGAGAAATGGTAACTAATCTCTGAACTTGAGATTTGTCTGGCAATTACGGACCGGTAATCCGCCCTGGACCCATTTGAACATATCACGGGCCAGCCTGTACCCTACCTTGTCTACAGGTATTCGAATAGTATATTTTGTCCTCAGAAGATAGTTTATGTCGCTCATTATTTATATGACGTTCCGGGATATTAACTTTATATTCCTGGTCCGGGCGGGTTTGGGTACCAGGGAATTACGTGGAACTCTGTGCGCCAAAGAGGACAAACAAAATAAAGGAATGGCCCCTTTTAGAATATTAAAGTTGTTCGTCTTTGAAAACTTGTGAATGAAATTGTTCGAAAAAGCTCAAGCGCCTAGTTTTTTGCAAGCTCTTTCGAATGGTATCAAAATAGCAAAGAATTACTTAACAAAATACGCCAGGTTTCGTGCAGCAAGATTTGGACATCTGAATTTGCTGTGTCCATGTTCGTTAAGGTGCGGCAAGCCGTGGGGGCCAAACTCATCCCGAACCCGTATCTCCACCCTACTCATCATATTAAATTCCCATACCGTATTAACTTCCAGCAACTTCTTATTATCGATCGTCAGTTTATCGGAGATTTCTATTAATCGGCGAACTTTTTCGGTTTTTCGTTTCACTTCCGACCTAAACAAAATCATATAGATTTCTTGCTTACTAAGTTAATTCATAACATTCGTCACTGAATATTAAAGGTCGTTATCGCGTGGTCTAGCAGCGCCCGCGTATTTAGTTTTCCCGCGCTTTGCATTCGCGAGATATCGATTTAAATCATTCGTATTTAGTTTAGTTGTTATATTTTTGAGAGTTTCTTTTCACCTATTATTGTTTTTATCTTTGTCGATCTTTTTATTATATTGTCTTTTTATTCTGTTATAACCGATAAATATTACTGAAGTAATTGTGCTTTAAGTTATAAAAGGGGAAACGATTCCGACCACTAACGCAACGTGGAAGGAAGTATTTGTGGAAATAGAATTTTCCCTTATACTTAAAAATATAAACAGGTTATTCGTGTGGATCAAGAACCAGAGTGTTCTCCACTAGAAACCAAACCTAACTATTTGGGGAACTCCCTTGGTCATGCAGTTTAACCAAAATTGACACAGGTGGCTTCGGGCCAAAACGGGCCTTGGTAAAGTGGGCGTTCGGGCCTCTGGCTCAAACAGGGCTTGGAAAGAGGGCGTTAGGGCTTTGGCGAAAACGGACATTCGGGCTTCGGGCCAGAACGGGCTTTCGGGCCCAAACTGGCCTTCGGTCTTTGGCAAAAACTGGCATTCGGGCCGGGCAGTGCCTTCCGTGAGAGACCCTGAACTCTATGTCCAATATTTACAAGCGAACCACGAAAAAGCCACAGTCATACTTTTGAATTCAGTTAGCCTGTAAACCTTTCTGTACAGACTGAAAAAGACAAACAACAATTTCAATATTCTTTAATAAAATAAATACAAATAATACATTTAACCGCGTTAGAGAACAATATAAATTCGGATAGAATAGGGTAGAATAATGAATTTTTGATTGAGGAAAGGAAGGGTAAACTCTGGGAATTTGATAAATCTGACTAGAAACAAATACTAATATGTATATCAATCAATCAATCGAGATAGTTATCAGTGCTATATAAAAACACCGTTTGCATTACTGGGCACCGAATACTAAAAACCACTAGAAGAGAAGGCCCAAATAGAATTCATCATAAATATACATGCACAGCCGTCACCGGATAATAACAGAGAAAGAAAGAATTCTACTACAACTAACCACAAACATAATTATTAATAGAATACTATTTAATGAATTAAAGAACCATATTCATTCAGATCGAATCATAAGGACTAGCATTATCTCGAATAGAAAAGGGTGATAAACTATGATAATTAAATAAACATACAATCTTATATTTAGAAAAAAGAAGTGAAATGTAAGGAGAATGAACTTGATTCAATAAAACACTATTATAAGGCAACACACAACCTACATACAATACTATCAATGCTAAAAGTTATACCACTTTTTCTTTTCGTATTTTTCCACTAGTTTATTTGATCGTGATGCCATATTCTGTGCACTGTTCCGCAGGTTTTCCGTTGCATCAACCACCATATTCAACTTTTCACCTCGTTCAGCCAAATTCTAAACAATAAATATTATTAATAACATATAACAATAATATTCAAGTACCTGCAAGGCCATTTGTGCTGCTAAACCGGCCGAAACACCACTGGCCTGCGCTCGATCCATATTTGCGGACGGTCCCGGAATGGTGCGTGCAAGAGCTCGAACAGCAGCGCCACCTGTTCCACTTGTATTGTCTTTATCACCAAGTACTAAAAGGGAATAATTAATTTAATAAGAAGGATGAAGCATGGGGCACTACTACAATTTAGGGCCTCCACCAAAAAGAAGGCAAAATTATTCGACAGCCTGCCTCTTAGTAGGTTTAAGGTGTTGTTCTTGTATATTGAAGGATGGCTTTCCCAGAAAAAGCGTATATTCAGATTTAACATACATATTGGAGAAAAATTTTGTAACAAAATTTCAGCAACTAGATGGCAACCGTAGACGCAAATATACTTGAAAAACTTAATTAATTTTACAAAAATCACGGTCTCCCCATTCGAAGTTTCGCCCAAAACTTAAAAATTCCCCGGCCAGACTGAAGGGACATTCACACACACCATCATATGTGGCACAGAACAATTGTGTTTTAAAAAGAAGAGAAAGCGAATCAGATATAAACTTACATATAGTATCAATGTCCAGAGATTCCTGTCTAGGAGATGCAAAAATGCTGGACATTCCCTTGAGAAAAGAATTATTTTTGGGCGCTTCCGGCATATCACAAGGCACAAATAGCTCGCCCATGGCTTCAGCAGTCTGCTCGGCTAGCTCACTGCAGATAGTGTACTTTTCCATCTAAAACAAAAACATAAAATATAATAAATATAAAATAGGATTTAACCTCACTAGGGCTGGCCATATAGACACCAAGACCATGTTCAGAAAACGATGTCCGTTGGCATATTCTAGAATGAAATAAATAACATTTATATGTTCAATAGTAAAAAGGGAATAACGAACCCCTGATGCGAGACGCACCCGATACAATCTCGGAAAGGGCCTAACAACCAATCCATCCACAGTTAACAACCAACCAAACAACTATTAGACTTTGAATGCTTGTTTCGCATTCTAACAATTTTTACAAGATACTCCAAAAATACATGTATGAATAGTTTTCAGCAGCATTTCATTAAAGGTAGGCAGTGTATGGAGAAGCATGCTCTAAAGCTAGTAAACCATTTGAAAAATGCGGCGACGCTTCTTTTTCTCCCTTTAAATTACAAGCAGGTCTGGGCTAATGTGAGTCGACATCACATTTTTGACAAAGGGGGGGTTCCGAAAAGTTTTTTGAACCATCATATAAGGGTAATCTGCATATTTTTTGGAAAATTTTGAAGATTGGTATACGAATACCCATACCCAACGCGGCTTCGCGTGAGTGTGGCAATTTTTCTTTGAAGTTTTAACAAAAAGGAGTTTCGCAAAAAATTCCTGATTTACAAATTTTCAGCCCAGCCCTGATTACAAGTAAGAGTGTAAAATACTTACGAATCTTCAATGTCTACGGATCGAGGCAGTAGTTGAGCGCCATGTAAGAGCCTTAGCGATGGCAAAGATAACACTTGAATATGACCGGCTGCATTCAAACACATTAGAACTGGATATCCACGAACATGAGTTGTCTCAGCCTAAATTATTTACTCTTATTTATTACTAACATTTAAAAACTAACCTTAACCAAAGGAATATCTTCACATTTGTGGACAAACAGTTGGCTGAATGAAGGCAGCGCAATGGTTTTAACTTCCATTTCAGCAACTATGATGAGAACCTAATAAAATATAGTCAAATTAAATGAATAATGTTACAAACCTGAGAAATTTCATCAGTATGATCCACAGAAGATGAATACATTGGAGATAAGCTACATTTGGTCAGAATCTGTAATAAAGTAGATTAGCCAATTTAATGAGGCTGGGTTCACAGGAATATTTTTGATGGAAATGAACAGGGTTGCCAATTTATGAGTTAATTGAAAAGTTTGCTCGTTTATCTATATAAATAAGGTATACTGTAAAACATCTACATCTAAGAGCTTCTAGAACTTGGAAACAAGTCGAAAAACGCGATATTCGAAGATTTCGGAGCACATCCTGTCGCATCGTGCTTCAGATCTAGTTTTGTTTGGTGTTACCTTATTGTTGACAGATCGCTGTTCCGGACTGGATGAATCCTTGCTCTCCTTACTGCTTTCCTTGAATTGCTCCGTTGCAGCTTGTAGAAGACAGAATGATTGATCCATAAAAGATTGTAGCAGGATTTGTCCTTTTAACTTCACTACGGTACCTTAAATAAGTAAATTATACAAGAGTCTAGACAGATACATCATTTAACAACATAACCACTACAATCACTCGTACTTAAAGAGACTAAATGGACCAGATGGAATCTAAGCATTCCCACTGGAACCAGACCAGAACTGTTCTTACAGGAAGAAGTCGTAGGGAAGAAGTTTAACTTTAAGGGGGATGATTCATTATAAACTACATAATTTATCAGAATAGATAATATTATGTCTTCAAAGCTACTGTCTGATGGAGCGCGAGAGCGAACATTTTTGCCTTCAAATCATCTGCGTTCTCTTCGAGAGAGAAACTATTTCAGGTCAACGACTTTTGGCACCCGCGTTTCCTTTCACACAGTGGCGCGTGAACCGTATCTTTCAAGACAGCATCTATCATTCCATTAATGGTAAGGGCAAATATATTGTAACGAAGAGTTTTAAAAACAAAGTATTATTAAGCTAGCTGTAAGACATTTCACATCAAACATGCAGGATACCGTGCGGGGAATAATTGAAATAAGCAAGAAGTAGAATGAATATTGTTCATTTTAATCATATGCTGGTAGTGCAGTATAAAACCAGCCGAGGTGTTACATAAGAAGGCTCGAGAACAATCTATTTTCGGAAAATTCCCTTGAAAACTGTGTAAGATACCAGCGGTTCTCATACCGCGCGTCCAGTCTATTTTTCATAATGAACTAATCATTATCTAGCAAGTTCAAAAGCTATCTGCTCCAAGGTTTTTCTAGATATGGACAGTCTGGCCATAAAACGAGCCAAACAATTGACAAGGTTTCCCTAAAGTTTCAGCCCAGAGACCGAACCGGATATTTCGGCCGCCCAACTCTATTCATTTCTCTAAAATATAACTAAGGGTTGTCATTCCGCTAGCATAACTTAGGTAACTAAATACAATGGGGGGTATCTATGATGTAGTTAAGCATACTCGTCTGTCACGTACCCATATTCCGAAGTACATCAAAACTTTTGTAACGAACTAAATAGAGGAAAGAAGTATTCTGTAATACTATTAGGTATAAAGCGCGAAGTTGTGTTAATGGAATAATAAAGGGACTATCCCTAACCAAAACCGACAAGAAGAAACCTATTTTCCAGCAGATTTTCGGATATCATGCTGACAGGTAATTCTCTTTTGCCAGTTTTTGTTTGGTATAGTCCCCCTTTATTCCCCATTTCACTCGGATTAGTATTTGTTGAGAATTCAATCGCCGTGTGAAGAAATGTTGTTAATGAATTAGCATAAAGCAAAGAAGCAAACGTTAGAAACTACAGAGAAGCACACCAAAAGCGAAAAACATGGCATTTTATGCAAAGGAAGAAGGTGGAGTTTTGACGGGCTGCACCGGAGTGAGGACCTAGTTTTAGGGTTTTAGGCAGGTTGACGAAACGAGGCTATGAAAGTTCAGCAGAGGGTTTCAGTGTTAAGCGGTATTGGCTTCCTATATTTGCAGGGATCCGGAATCTAGCACAGCAGTGGATACTGCCCTCAACATTTTGAATATAAGCCCGCCCGGTGCGGCCCATCATCATCCTATGAATGAAACATGATGCTAAAGACTTTGAATATAAAGTCATACAATATATGAATTATAGTTTGTAAGAAGTGAAGAAGTAATAAGCGCTACACTTAGATATATCAGAGCTATTTAACTGATTACAGAAGCCTTTAAAACAATTAAATACACACGCTACTCTATGTTTACGTTTATGATTTCTCATACTAATAACTTACAGTCTTCTAGCGCTGAAAATATTGTTTAGTATATTTAACACTATTATCCAATAAGAGGACGATGCGGTAGGTAATTGGTAAACTTAGCCAACTGATCATGGATAACTGATTCAGACACTTACCAGAAGGAGCTACAACTACATTGGAGATAAGGCGATCAGTAGGCAAAATTAGATTCAAGGCAATGGTGGCTCCGGCACTTGTGCCCACCCATAAACATGGCATAGATTTAGGATCTAAAATAAGAGAAATGATTTAGTTTAAGCTGGCTTGATTTGTGCAAAGAGTTTCTGACCGGACTGTTAACTAGGACCTCATAGAAATCTCAGATTCAACAATTCAATTGAAGAGGGCCGGCCTGGCGAGGACAGGAAACTCCCATCCTTGAGTTTACAGATGTTGTATAACTTACCGTTGCGTTTACACGAAGAATGCATAAATTGTAGACAGGTAATTGATTCGGATGCAGGTATTCGTTCTATACTATTAGTACTTGTAGCCGGCGAGATGTTATTAGACATTCGTTGCATTGACGGAGAATCCTTTGGAGTTTCACCTTAAACAGCAAACATTTGTGAAGTTTTTGAAATTCTTATATGTGCTGCCGCAACACTTTGGGTCGGCCTGGTTTAGGTATTCCACAGACAAAAATGACCGGAGCTCCGTTATTCAGAACCGCTTAAATTGGCCGGGTTCCAGAATTGTGAAACTCGATACCACCTCCCGAGAAATCCTGATCCCAACGTAAAACTTAATATTTTCAACGTTAGCTTCTGGCTAACTAAACCAGCTACGATGTGCGCGCATCTAAACCTAATGGGTAACAACAAAACGACTGCTCAGGATATAAATAATACAAATAATGCAATACAACTAATAAGGAGTATCACATTTGCTTCCATAGGTTTAAAAGAAATAATATCCATCCTGTAAACTGCCAGTCTTCTTCCAGCTTCATACATCAAATAACAATATTGAAGGTCTTCAGATCAAAATTTGGCGTCGACGAGTTATCATATCACAAAAATGGGTGAACAAAAAAGAACAAGGTGCAGTGGAGGGCGGGATCGAGATTACAAAAAAATTTCCGGAACCGGGATGTAAGGATTTTCGCAACAAAACCTAGGGACTAGGAATCGGAGAAGGATCCCGCAGACCACTGATACACGTACGCCTATAAATAGAGGGAAGGGGGGATAAAAAACTAAAATAAAATCAAATACGAGGGTAAGATAAAATTAAACTCGTTTGATAGTAAACTACCTCGCGGACTGTTGTTGTTCGAATGTTCTATAACAGATTGTGCTTTAAATAAAAGTGGTCGTCTATCGAATGACCGTTGTTGTCGAACTTCTGTATTCAAACGGACTAGGCTACTCCGATCCACATTCGGCGACTGAAATTAGGTGAACGATAGGAGGAAATAGACTCTAGGTTTACAAACAATGAGTCGCAAAATATAAATAATCTAGAGACGCTAATGTTGTTTCAGTAAGAGAACCATTGCGCCGGAAATAAGAAGTAATAAGTATAGAAGTAATATAAAATAGTGTTAGGTTCAAAGTCAAGTTAGTTCTTTACAATAAATTAGTTGCATATAAACCGTGTTTTCTGTTAGGGAACTTGACTTCGACAGTAACACCGTGACATTGAGCTAACACGTCTAACAGAAGCTGTAACATACAAAACTTAAGCAAAGAGGGAAGGAAAATGAGTAAATTAAACCACCACAACATTAAAAAGACACGCGAAAATAAACCAAAAAAATAAGAAATAAAATAATGTAAGATAAATTAAACCACAAAACGACAGTTATACACATAAGCAAGTATATATGCTAGTTACTTGCATAGTAGTATAGATCTCTTATAAAGTAGCACAAGACACATTTCCCCCATTTAAAGAGAAGAAGCTTATCTTACCTTCTTCCGATATATGCGAATGGAATGACAGACTTCTAGCTAGATTATTGCCCTTCTTTGTGAATCTACGCATTATTCCACTCGTCTTTACTGACTGACTTCTAGCAGGTAGCCGACTATCATCATTAACCAGCAGATGAGGCGAAACAGAGCGACCTTCCGCTGGCTCAGGTCTATCCGGAACTGATGAATTTGAAGTATTGGAGGAGTATCTTTCTCTGATAGAGGCAGCTAATTCTGCTGTATTTCTTCTGATTATGCTCACAACTCCTTTGCTCTTAGACGGGGATTTAGACCGAGGAGGTGTGGAGTCGACACCGAGATGATGACCGCTCGTGAAGACCTCATCTTCGTCTTCCTGAATACCAAAACGAATAAAAACAGAAGCAAGCAAAATTGAGTGAGATGCAATACATGCAATGACATAGAGTTCACTTTCACTGAAATACACGTAAGGTATGCTAATGATGTGCCATTGTGACTAGCTTTTTCTTATTAAGAAAAATTGAATTTAAACATTTTTTTAAAGTGGTTGAGTCACTAGGAAACGACATATACATGAATCACGGGTATTTCAGCGGTGAAACACGCCATATATGCCAACTAAACAGCCCAACGCAGTTACTACATATATGAGCGAGCTTCGATAAAGTTTTTTGATCCAAAAAGTGCTGTTGAAACGTTGAAGAAAAGAAAGAGAGTATCATAGTATGTCAAGAGTTATTAAGGTTTTAACAATGCATTTACTTTACTCTACTTGTAAAAAGTTGTTTTCCTTGCCTACATACTATGATAAGATAGTGAAATGAGGATGCAAGTAGTGTTAGAAGAGAACAGAAAATGAGTTAGATGATAGCATAGACAGATGTGAGAGTGAAAACGATGTGATACCTCGTTTGGACTAGATGCGTCACTCATTTGTGTACTTAATTGTATGGCCGGCATAGAATCAGAACCGTATAGTTCGGCACTTGTCCATGCATAGATTAAGGCACATTGAGCAATATCTACCAGTGCAAGACCATATGTGGTGCCTAAAATAGCAATTATAGACAAAATAATAATGATCTACCTAATGCAATCACACCATATGCTGAATTGAGGGAAGTTGTTGTGACAGAATCGGCACAAGAAGTGGATGGCCAAGGAATCAAGCAGGCCAGTTCCGGCTGAAAAAGAAGCATGTCACATTCTGTTTACAAAGTTTCATTACCTGATATCCGGCATGTCGTTTCACAGGAGCACCTCTAACTTTGAACGGCACTATTCGCTCATCACCAGAAGCTTCACTGGTATCAGGACTGTGGGTAGAGTCACGACTCATTACCTAAACAGAGCAGAATTATATTTAAAAAAATAGTTGATTTGCGAGACGTCAATCATTTGGACAGACAGAGCGCTCAGGGATGAGAAAAAAGCTGAAAAGGGCATTTCAAACAGGTTAGCATATAACAAGTGTTAACGAGCTTGGGTGGAATAGAAAGATATGTGGAAATATGGCTCAATGCAAGTAAAAGTATATCAAAATAATTTCAGGCTCAGTTTCAAAATGAAAGAAATATCAGGGGTATTTGGACAACACGATTGGTCTTAACTCATGATGAACAGAAGAAGACATCGAGAATGAAAACGAAAAGAACCGATATGTCGGCAGACTTTTCATACGCTAAAACATTGAAAATGCCAATTGGTCAAAATACAAATATGTACTCCAGGCGTAAATGTGGTCTAGATCAGAATGCTTCGGTTAAATTTTTTGAGGTCCTTGTGATAGAATATTACCGCCAATTGTAATATAAAGTGTTGATTAACACAGAAATTCCGTATGCTACCTTTCGCTGACGCTTAATTTCTTTAGCTTGTGATGTGGAAGCCGGCCGATCCTCGTTGTTTGTGTTGTTTGAAGTAGAATTTAATAACAGGGGAATATTCACTACCTAAAAGCAAAGTTAGCATTTGACTCTATTCTAATGCACTTACCGCTATAGCATTTGTGGTCTCCGTTTTCGAAAATCTGAACAAAGTAACCTGTCCCGAGGCACCAGTGATTAACAGCAATCGAGACTAAAATCGGGACTTACTGGATTAAATGAACTGAAGTTACCTCTAGACATAGCTCTATACTTTTAATAGCATGAGATACTTTATCTGCTCCATCTAACGTTTCTAGTCGCTCGAAATGAGAAGCTGTCTTTAGCCGGTAGAGAATTTGCAAATGCTCTCCAGATGCTTGCCAAAACCGGACAGTTCCATCTTTATGACTAAAAAACTATATTATAGAGAAGCTGAAAAAATAACAAAGTTACCCAGTAAGCACTAGTTCTTGATGGCCGGTAGCACACTCACGTCCAACACCACCATTTACGGGCCATTGCTGAAATATTGTATAATTGGTAAAAACTGTTGCAAGACCGGCGAGGAAAATTCTATGGCATTGACGAGATCTATTTAAAAGTATATTCCAATGTTCAATGATATCCCACCATAACAATTAGCAGAAAATCATAGTTTAGCGCAACTCACTCTTTCACTGTAACCCTTTTTCCTCTGCTTGCATCCGACCAAAGTAAGGGCTCCAATCAAGTCCGACGGACATTCCGAGAAAAACTTCAAGCAGGTTACAGGAGACTCGTGTAAATCCATTGGATGAGGTGATTCAATGGGAGGATATCTAGAAATATATGATAGTGAATACAGAACAAAATAAATAATATATACCCTGTGGTGTTAAGGTCAACAACCATAAGATCATTCTTCAGAAGTACAGCTACCGAATGAGGTTGTTGCGGACAAGAGTTGAAAGGAACCTGAACATATATACAGTGACGCTGATTATAATGTTTGAGTTACCTGAGATAAAGTAACAAATGATATGACGGGATCATCTAGATGTAATATTGTTGGCGATCGAGCTGCGCGGAGAATGGTTAGAGCTGGAACCGGTAGTCCGTCCTCTGTCGGCATACCTAAAGACAAGCGGTAATTATTTATTACTAGATCAAGAACCACCTCCAGTATAAACGATGACTTGTTCATTTTCGTTTGTATGTTTCCATTCAATGATGGGTATAGGCCTACAGACGCCAGTACCATGGGGAGTTGTCTGAAAGAAAATGGTTATTTTGTGATTCTAGATAAATAGATACCTTTTGTACTGGTTCTGAAGTCTTTCTAACGTTGTACATTGAAACGGAGCCATCAACGTTTCCTGTCAAAAGCTGTTTACCATCGTAATGCCAACTAAAGAATAACATAAAGGAATGTTTAACGAAACAATAAAGTCTGAGTAGGGTTGTTATGTCATGTCATAATTGCAGGGCTCTGCACGGGCCGGCCTCAAATTGTGAAAAAGTGCCTGGCCATCGGTTTGCGAAGTCCTGCATATCTGCAGTTAGTGTTGAAAACGCACCAAACAGATTTCACCGGGGGATCTAAAGGAAATCGGTCCACTTCGCGGGTTTGCAGGTTCCATGCGACAACAATTCCCTTGTCAAAACAAATAAGTATTTTTGAGGGATCAGTTGGACATGAAGAAAGTTGACGAACAGCTCCTGGATGCAGGCGGCAGCTACTAAAACAAAAATATAAGTATTACATAACAATTAACGAAAGAAACTCACAGATCAATCGCTTTGTTCCAGTTAATCACATATGTGCTCATTTGGAAGGTACCAACAGATATAAAGTAGATGTTTCCCTGAAAAATTGTTGTATATCAATCTTTATTAGGAATCGACGACGGAATCTTTTTGATACGTCAAGCAAAGACGTACTTAGCTTAAAATTGAGAGAGTATATCAATGTCTTTTAGTATATCGCAATAGAATAAAACACGGTATTTTAGTTTACGTTTCGGATGAGTCCTTCATTAATTAAAAATACCTTATCGGTTCCAACATAGAGCCATTTGCTCCCTATTGGCAGATGTATACAAGTGACTCCATCCTTGCTCAGCTGGATACTATGTACAATTTCAGGACACTTTTGTCGAAAATTCCATAAATGGATCATATCATTACCACAAACAGTTATCAGACCACCCTAAATTAAATGCACCATTACAGAAACCGCAATTTAGTCCGCAAACCTCATTAATTAGGAACTGTATATGATTTACTGGTTGATCAGATTCGTGTCGTAGAATGTAATCCACTCCTATATCGCCTGCAAGTAAACACCTTATATATTGCAATACACAAGACATAAAATATCAAAATTCGTGTTTCGTAAAACAAATAAGCAAACTTTGAAGTTTATAGGCAATATTGTAACTGAACGTTCAACAATCTCTAATTCCTCTGATGTTCTTTAAATTAACATAAACTTACCAATAACTCTTACAGTGCCGTTTCCGGTTCCGATAGCAAGAAGACGCTGGACGGGATCATACGCCAAACATCTTGCATCATCGGGGAAGCCATGACGAACCACCTAAAGACATATAGAGATAGTAATAAGGATGGTAACATCAAACAGCTTTTTTTTCACATATCGCACATAGATACATATATACAAAAACAACGTTGTACAACTCAATAATATATGCCTACCTTTTTTAAACAACAATGCTCTGGAAGCACTTTCTCGTCGACAGATATGTCCATTTTCGAATGATTGGCTCGAAAACCATCGAAAGCAGAAGCTAACCTAAACTTAGAGAGTTTGATAACGTTTCCAAAAGTGTTCTATAATAATATAACTGGGATAGTTAGACATCCGTTGCAAATCAATAAATACTCTATATATAAGCCGAGAATAATGATTATATTGGCCACAACATAAGTGCTGAAACTTGTATATCCAAATAAATAAAATAAAATATCATTATTCTGAACTTTTAGACCAAATCAATCGTTTCATTGATATATCAGAATAAAATAAGCCCAATATAACTATAATAATCAATGAAAATGTATGAACGCGACTGCAGAGAGCTGTAAAACTCGAATAAAACAACAATAAAATGCCGCGAGAAAACATAACGTGTAAAACAAAGACGAGACCGGACACATTCCGACTCATCATTTAATTCATTCGTCAAATGTTGTGCATACAGTTTTACAAATATGGCAACATACCTTCGTTTGGCTTTATCCATTTTCAGATCTTAATAACTTTGAAAAATAACAGATTTCTATCTATGTGAGTTCTAGCATTCCAAGGGCCACCTAAATGAAATAAATGTTAGAAGTATACTGAACGAGTGAAAGAAAGAATAATGCAAACAAACAAGTAAAGCTTAACAACTGCAAGAATAACAAACGTTTCGAACTTTCAGTGTTCACAGTAATATGATGAGTATTTACAAAGTTATCGTGCTATAAAGTATAGCCAAAAAGATAATAAATAAATTGATTTTTATGGTTTCGGTACTTATCGGTAGGCGGAATTTCCGCCTACCGATAAGTTCCGCCGCGGAAAAATCAATATGCGCACAAACTTTTGTGACACTGCACTGCATTGTCACTTTTTTGTTTGTCAGCCGGTGAACGCCAGACTTTTCATCTTTTTATAAAATTTACTATAATATTTATATAGTTATATTCACAGATGATTTCTAAATGATAATGGAAGTATACTTTACGACTATATTTGCCTCAACAAGTTTGTCGTAAATCTTGAATAATATCCCAAGGGAAAAACGGCGCCATGTGATTCACTTTGTAGACGGAAAAATATGTATTTGCTACTCGAATATGGGAAATTCGAAATGAAATATGGTCAGGCTATTTCGGTTTACTACATTTGGACCATAATTTAGGTATTTGCACTTGTGATAGTCTTTTCACTGGAAAAGGTCACTATTTGCCAAATATACACATACGTCAGTCTGATTTCAAACCCCAGACTAGTATAGCTGAAACAAAAGCAAAACAACTTCAAATTTTGCTATTAGGGTTCTTAACTAATACAATATGGCGGTACTTTCGTCAAAGTTAGGCTGCAAACGAACCAGCCTGTTGCGCCGCCCTTACTTTTAAAATAGTGTTTTATTGTACTGTTGAATGCAATTTATATCCAAAACAAACAACATATATGTTGTGGTAAAAATGAAAAAGCATAAAAACAATAACTATTCTAATCAAAAGGGTTTCCTCTCACTTAATTAGGTTGCTGTCGTCGATCCAATGTTATACACAACATAACCGCTCAGATCATTTGCTACAATCGGACTTCCTTAAAGGAATACTTGAAAGGACTGCGCGCCGGTAAAATGCTTTTTCGTAAAAAGCATTTTACCACGGATATGCTGTGAATATTGACCTATTGTTGACCTTATGATCAAGATAGTTTTCGATTCTAGCCAATAAACCTTTCTTGAGCTGCGTACTATACTCTTTTCAACTTCTCAAATTTAGATGAAATTCTGGCTTTTCGTATAAAATTTCTATTCATAAAAAAGTGTGTCCGAGGCTGCGTTTTTAAATCAAAACAAAATTTGGCCGTGGCGGATTTGAATGAGATTTATGTCGGCCAACGGCAATTTTCTTGTTATTCGACAGCAAACAATAAAATAGAATAAAATAACCAACACAAACAGGAGTTTTGTTAGTTTATAAGATATACGGGAAGACTTTAGTCAGGAGGGATAACTTACGGGCAGGCACAGGCTTTTCTAAAAAATAATGATACTTTTTCCAATCACAACAGACGAGACCTGCGCGTTACCCCTCTAGGTTTTGGAAATGACTGTATTTGTCTATATACTCTGGTCGACCGGATACCTACAATTACGGGACTACCCCAAAACAGAACCGTCGAAAACAGAACTGCCCAAAACAGAACTGCTGCCCAAAACAGAACCGGCCAAAACAAAACTGCCCAAAACAGAACTGCTAACAAATGAAACAATCCCATTTTATGTGATTTGCACATATTTGTAATATTATCCTACAGTGTTTATTGAGTGGAAATAACAAAAAAACAATAACAATTTCGGAGAAAACAATAAAAAAAC